>VUQR01037296.1:3171-22165 GCA_015108515.1 Hemichromis elongatus
GAGGGTGCAGTCCTTCAAGTATCTCGGTGTCCACATCTCCTCAGACCTGACGTGGTCTGCCCTAGGGCTAGGCAAAACGATTATTTTCGGTTAATCTAGCGATTAATTTTTCGATGCATCGATGAATCTAACGATTAATTTTTCAATCCGATTCTATTTTGATTTGATTCGATTATTTCCCCATTATTTGACTTGTATAGCAATTTCACATTTACTAATATATGTATCTCAATAAGAAGCACAAATTTTTCATTTGAACACCTTTTAATAAAAAAACAATTGCAAAATAAAGTTGCACTTATACAATCTTATATTAGAGATAGCATTTAAAATTAAATGAAATGTGCAAACATATAAATTTAAGGAAAGTTAACGAAACGTTTAAAATAAATAGCAGCAATGGTGTCTTAAACAAAAAAAAATGTAACATTCAAAAAGTGCTCTTCATTCACAAAAAAATAATCCATTTTGATGCCGTTTCTCTATGTGTGTCTGATAGGGTGACCATATTTTGATTTCCAAAAAAGAGGACACTTGACTCGTCATGAAGAACTTTAATAAAACTGTTTGCATAAAGAAAATTTTAACATTTTTCTAGAATTGAAATGATGCCTTCTCTGCGTGGTTAATGTCTCTTGAAGTAAATTTTTTTAGTTAGGCTTTTAAAAGTCATCAAGTGCAAAAAACTAACTTACTCAGTAGAACTAACTTAGTTAACTAAGTTAACTCAGTTCCACCACCACTCAGTTAACTTAGTAGATGGATTTTCGCTTCGCACAGCCTTTTTATTTTTTCTGTTTCCATGTGAGCAACAAGATCACCCGCACCTTTGTTAGACACACAAACGTATGTGCCAGCTCTGCACACGGTGCACTCCGCCTCCCATTTATGGCGACCAACGGTATGCGGGAAATTTCATTTGCAGTTCATTTGAAAAGTTGCACTTGCGCTTCGGCATCTTTTAAACATCACTAGGTGCGCAGCTGCGTACTAGGGGTGGGTTTAGATAATCGATCTATCGATTAAAATCGTGAATCGAATCGAATCGTGGATTAAATCGATTCAGGACCTTGTGAATCGGAATCGAATCGATTCTAGAAATCAGTGACGATACCCAGCCCTACTGCGTAAGCCCTCCTCTGTGAGCGCAAAATAACCACTCGCAAAGCAGGCAGTAGTTAAGGTATGACGTAACATATATAGATCCCCCGTAGGCTCGCTAAACCTAGACATTTTTATCAATCTCAAAAATCCCCCCTGGATGCCCCGGACGGAACGTGAAAAGTGGACATGTCCGGGGAAAAGAGGACGGTTGGTCACCCTAATCTACACCATAAACATAACAAGCAGCTTTACCTAAATCCAACAAAATAACTTCTCAATACAAAATAAATGTTGCATTGTAACAAAACTTAAGTCCAAAAGATAAGTCAGAAACTGTTGGCGAGATACAAGCAGGTGTAAATCTTCATGTTCCTTTATCTAGGCTTTAATCTGTGGCTAATTACGACAGCAAGAGCGTGTTTTCCCAGATTATCTTCAGCACTTCTGTCTGACCTCTAAATATCTCATCCCAAGACGTCTTCCTGCAAGTCTGTGCGATGTAACCTTTTTAAACATGAATTTGGAGACTGGAGGCACAATAGAAGCTCTTGTTCAATATCAAACGCTGACTGATGGGGTTTGCTCTGAAAGCAATTATGATCTTGGGTTCCCCTGGGAAGTGTATAATCAGGATTATACTGATTAGTCTGGAGTCAGCGAGTGGGCGGTACTTGACTGGGACTGGGACCAGAGCCATGCTCCGAACTGCATCTTCTTGTCCTGCTCTTAACAATACGAACCTCGTTAATCCAGTCAGCTCCACATCATGTTTCAGTGAATAGCCTCGGTTGAAACGAGCGTCTTTTTAGGTCATGTTAATTCAGGAAAGTGTATTGCTTTAAAGGTAGTGCATTATTGATCAAGGTAGACAACCTTCTGTCTGCATAATAAAGTCTGAATGTGGGTGCGTAGGAGCGAGCAAGTGTTGAAGTGATGGTTGTTTCGTAAATCAAAGGACAAAATCAAAGGCAATTCAAGGCTGATTATGAGTGAAAACTACTTGTGAAAAATTCCATTCATTTATTTATCCAGTCACTAGTCTGTGGGTTGCACCTTCAGCTGCCTGGCCTCTGAAATATTCTGCTTCTGATTTTGAAAGCCACTCTCACTGTGATACAGGGTTTATAAGTGCCTATTTCCCAGCAACATCAAGCTGTCAGAAGCTCTGGGAGCTGGAGCTGGAACCTCAGCATCACTGTCAAGGACACTTTTGTGATTTCACAGGCACTTTAAACTATGACACCAGTCTAGCAACCTTCACTTGACTTTTACTTGTTTAACACACCTTCCTGACTATTAACGTTGTTATAATTTGGATTATGGTTTGGAGTAATTGCTTGGACAGTGCTTAGGGGAAAATTCACTTCCTCTCTATCTCTCTCTCTGTTGTTTGCAGAGAAAGAAAGACCTAAAAGAACTGTGATTCTTCCCAGCCAAGATGGGGAGGGTGTGTTTGTGCAACCAAGTGTGTAATTTGCTCCAACCTACCTGATATTGAGAGAGCATGCACATCCCAACAGGGATGGTTTTCAAGGGGGAAATCTGCCGGAGAATGGAAATGTGATGACTGTTCCTCTGCGAACAAAGACTTATTGAGTGTTGTTTGAAGGAATTCCAACTAGTTTTGGATCTAGATGTTTTTCAGACAATTGCAAATTCTTGCCAGAGAAACGTGATTTCATTACATATTTTGCGGCTACGTTGAACTCGCCACACAGATTTACAGACATCCCCAGACATGCATTCACTCATACAGCGTGGGGTCACAGAGATAGTGGGGATGTATTATAAATATAGCTGTGGTAGCAGTGCAACCTCTGGCGCCGGTAAAATCACCTGTCTGCGCACACACACACACACACAAACACGTTCCCACCTCAGAACCTGATGGAGTGTGAAGTACTGAGCACAGTTCAGAATGCCAATGTAGCTCTCTATTAGGGTGGGGAATAATTCATGTGAAGAGTCTCTGGGTGTTTGCTGTCGGATCATTCAGTCTGAGCTCGCATTTTTTCCAGTTTGAAAAACCTGGTTGGATGCCACAACATGGATACCTGGTTCATACAATTCAAACCCAAACAAGCACTCTTCACTTCAATGCTGCAGAAAAAAAAAGCTTGCATGAACAGGATTTTGACCAGCGCATGTAGTTCCTGTTTTGCATTTTTTTTTTTTTATTTTAAGTGAAAACTGCTCTGAGGTTTTATTTGCTCGAATAAATGTGTGATGTTGATAGAAAAAGAAAGCACTGTGTCAAATAGCCTCTGCTCTATACCATCAACTGTTTAAATAACAGACAAAGTAGTCCAATACAAATCTAACTGCTCGATTCGAGACCTGTCTGGATGTAGCCCAACCATAATCATCGATTGAAAGGTCACTACATGAATTTACTTTACACTCCAGCGTTAAAATCTTCACTTTTGCCCCAATCTCAAAGATGCTTTATATGCTTAAGCTTTTCTTGGTTGCCACATTTTAAAATCAAGCTGAGAACCTCAGAAAAAATAAGACTTGTGCTTCTCGCCATCCACATTAATACGTCAACAACTACTGAATGCAAATGTTGTTGGTTTCTGGTTCTCAAAGGGTGAATCCTGCTGAGTTGGCATCTGCCTAACATTTCTTTTAACACTTTTTTAACACACTTTTTATCTTCGTCTGTTTAAGATCAATTATGTCTTAGTAAAAATAATACAGTATCTTGCACATCAAGTTATTTATTTTCTGTTCCACCACTTTGTCTAATTACATAATCTGAATGAAACTGCAATAATGTCACGTCTGACTTTTCAACCTTTGAACTCCACAGCCGCTGAAAATGCACTGCAGGACTTGCGCCCTGGTGACCAGCTCTGGGCATCTGACCGGGAGCAAGAGGGGCGAAGAAATCGACCACTCTGAGTGTGTTATTCGTATGAACGATGCTCCCAGCCTCGGGTATCAGCAGGACGTCGGTCGGCGCACGAGCCTGCGTGTTATCGCTCACTCTAGTCTGCAAAGGGTGCTGCGGAGCAGACAGGAGCTCCTCAACATGAGCCAAGACACAGTGTTCATCTTCTGGGGACCAAGCAGTTGCATGAGACGTGATGGAAAAGGCCATGTTTACAACAGCCTAAGGCTTTTAAACCAGCTGCTACCCAAACTTAAAATCTACATTATTTCAAGGATCAAGATGCTGAAGTTTGATGAACTTTTTAAAAAGGAAACTGGGATTGATAGGTAAGAATTCACACCATCCGACTATGTGAGTTTTATATTTTTTGGACTTGAATGAGACAAGATGGAGAAGTGAAAAGAAATCAAGAGACACACAAAAGAACTGTCGTTAATGTTTTCATTTTAGTTTGCCACAAGGGGAATATATTACAAAGATCGGCCTTGGTAGGAAATTAGTATAAGGGCTTTCTGTTTTTTATGTACAGAATTCAGTACATAGCAGAGATATGTTTTTACATATGCAAGGGCGAGAGCGAGGGATTTATTATTCATTATTTTTGTTTTGATGCATAGATGTAGACACAATTTAAGGAATGCAAAAACAACAGGATGCATCAGACACTGATATTACCTTTGAGATGTAAAATACAATTTGTGAACAAACACCGAACATGCGCTGATTGTGCAAACAGGATGTGATGGATATATGAGCTGAGAGAGGCTACAATTTGGATGAGGCTTTAATGAAGAGCTGCAGCAGCTCCAGACATGCCAGAACCCTTTGATACATGTGACTCAGTCTTTGTAGATGTGACCACGCAAGTGGCCGACACCTTTGCCAGCATTCGTGATAGTTTTGGCAATCTCCCTTTCCCTCGTCTGTGAGTCCTTATATTGAGGCTATGATCATCATTCACCATTCACTCGCTGATCTGAAAACTGCAGAACAAAAAGTAATGTATGGGAAGAATCCGTGGTACTAAACTGGCCAATCGCAACCATTGCAGGCTGTGTTAATGTGACATGTAGTTACATTTCCAGGGAGCAGCACATCATTTCATCATCATCAGTGTAAGGTTTCAGAGGGATCTGCAGATATAACGTACCTCCAGTGTACATTTTATGCAAAAGTATAATTTTGCTGTGGGAAAGGCTAAGAAATGTATGCGGCTGGTGGGCATCAGGAAGTGAAATGCTCGCAATCCTGCATCTCAAATAAAATTATCTTTAATATTGCATTAAAAAATAATAACATTCTAAAGAAACAGCTCACAAAAGTCTCGGCTGGAATAAAAGAATACATTCTATCATCAAACATTTCAAGCTGGGTTGCCAAAGAGGTATACTCGTCCTCTGCTTTTATAGAGAATATGAAACGGAGGCACGTTTCCTGACTTTAATACATGATAATTGTCTCTTTGCATATGCGGGACAGGCAAAGTGAATGTGACCTCGCAAAAAAGACAAGGCAGACAAAGACACCTCGCTGTCGTGAATGCAGCTATTCCTCTAAGCTCATTTGCATGTGAACAATAAGCCAACAAAATGAAAAACTGAATGAAAAATGTTGCATTTGAATGGTAACCCAGTCACTTCTGCTGTCGTGTAGCAATAGCCGGTGTCAGAATGAATGTTTTTATTTATTTCTTTTATATTCTATTCTATTTCTTCTTTTTTTTTAACAGTCCATGTCACACAGTCACTTACAGGATTTCCTCTTAAGCGACTGATCCGATGAAATCTAAAAATGAGGTTTTTGCTGTCTTTAATCTTTTCTGAACAGGCAGTAAGAAGAAAGTGTGCTCAGTACATTTTTATAAAAATGGTGGCTTCTCTTTTCTTCCAGGAAGAGTTCCAACTCCTGGTTGAGCACCGGCTGGTTTACTATGGCTATCGCCCTGGCGCTGTGTGATAGGATCAACGTCTATGGCATGGTGCCTCCTGATTTCTGCAGGTAGATTTCTGCACTTTCCTTTTCTTCTCCACATATTTAGTTGCTTTGATTATTATTTTTTCTTAGCATTCCTGAACTGTTGGGATTAACATGTATCTGTTCATTGATAAACCACCATGGCCAAAACATAGCTTCATGCAATTTAAATATTTTGGTTTTTAGCAATACTGTGTCAGTTTATAAATACGATATTTATTTAATACCAAGGAATGTGATTGGAATTTTAATAGACTACATACTATTATGTAATTATTGCATAATAGAGCATTGAAAATCTGTGATAAAATGACATATTATTATCAGCACTGTTTCATTTTACAGAAATACAGAATATTTGTCTGATTGTCAGATTTTAGACATATGGCTCCTCCATCATTTAGACAGTTTATTACACTAGGATAAGCAAAAAACTAATTAAAAGAAGTCTGAACTTACAGGACTGTATTATTTCTTTGAGGAAGAGCTCTTTTGGTCAGTCTGCATTAAATGTAAAGGTGTGTAAGAGTGGAACACTGTAGCCGTCAGCATCTGAGAGCTGAATAACACTTTGAAATGCAATGTTTATTAAACAAATAAATAAATATTTTAGTAATAATATTAATTATATTAACATTAATATTAGTAATTATTAATATTTAGATAAGCTGCTTAATTATTTGAAGCATTTGAACTTCAGCACAGCTTTTGCTGAATTAGCTCTGTGGTAAGTGCAATACAGAGTCACATGGTGATGGTAAGTACTGAGTTTCTCTGTTTTGCTTTGTTTTCCATCATATTTAACATCTGCTAACTAGCTTTGTCTAATGTGTTCGTTGGGGTTCAGGGCTGCACAATGCAGCAGAAAACAAGACATACCAATCAATGCATTGTTTTTAAAATGAATAATTGTACTTTAAAAAAAAAAAACAGCGTGCAAGTGGTTGTTTATGGAAACCAAACGATCAAAGTGATTTCATATGCACACACTTTTAACCTTTGTCCACTGGTGTGTGAATTGTATTTCCTCCTTAGCGTGGAGTTTTGTCTGTTAAAATACACATCAAGATGCTTTATCCTCACAGCGGGTTCAGTTTGTCACTTCCTGTTTGAGCCAGTGGGCCAAATAGTGCATGAAGCAAATGCAACACTTCTTCTGTCTTATGCTGCAGCCTCACTCTGTGATTTAGTGTGCGCTGACACCACTGATGTTTCCACATAAAATCTTGTCTAGTGCATTTTTAATGATGTCTTCCAACTTGCAATGGTAATATAGCATTTACTCCCTGCAGTGGCAACTTCATGCGTCTGCTACTGCCTCGCAGTCAGGCTGGTGAACGACAGCACCACTGAAAACGTCTTCACATTTTACAGTGAAATAGCGCTACTGAAAATATACTCTATAGGTTTTCATCACGTGTCTTTAGCATTTGAGAGACACTGGAAGTTTTGATATGTATATTTTTTGACATTAGGCCACAAGGACAAGAACACAAAGAACATTTTGAAAAATTCATGGCACTCTCACGTGTCACAGAAAGCTCCTCCACCGAGCTTGGTGTAAGCGTGAGTGTCAGATGAATAGGAGAGTGTATAATGAAAATATCTGTGAGTGCATATTCTTCTGATCTTTCTGTTATTCTTTGTTCTTTCTTCTCTTTATTCCGCTCTCCGACTTGTTTCTTTCCCCCTCCCCGACCATGAATCTCATAATTGCACACTATTTCGACATCCCTCCTGTGCACATTGGCTTTCATGCTATTTCATGGCTTACTCCTCTCTCTTCTCGCCTGTGTAGATCCTCCTCCCATCCTACTGTACCATATCATTACTATGAGCCCTCGGGGCCCAATGAGTGCTCCATGTATCTTTCTCACGAGAGAAATCGGCGAGGAAGCCACCACCGTTTCATCACAGAGAAGACGGTATTTGCAAACTGGGCTCAAACCCATGACATCCACTTTTACCAGCCAGACTGGAAGCCGTCTCCCATCGTCACCACCGTGAATGGCTCTTACACTCCAAATCCAGCTGGATCCTGAAATGCACCCCAGAGACGATCCCCAGAAATGTAAAATGTGTGTGTGGACGGGTTTCAGTGTTCAGATTCTCTCTCTGGCCAGTGTGAATACATAAGACAGCAGCAGGACAGAGCGAGCTGCTTGTGGCTGTTAGCCGACTGTCTAAGCAGCTTGGCAGAATGGGATCATTGCGTAACAGCAGCACAAAGCCTCAACAATGCTTTGGAAGTGTAACTCTAAAAGGATGAATTTCATACTGGAATCAAAGCCATGAAGGTTGTCTCAAGTGTGTGTTTTTTTTTTTTTTACAAAAATAAAAGAGCTGCTTTAGTAACACTTGAGCTGTCAGAGAGGAAACAGGCAAATGAAAAGCAGTAAACACTGGAAAAAATGGGTGCGTGGCTCATCTATTTCTATCAAATAAAATGGATTAAAAACTCTTCCATATGATGCAACGTCATGCCTTCAGTGTTGTGCAGATGACACATAGGATAGTAGTAGGTTAATAGACCGCTTTACTGCTGGTGTTCACTGATGATACGTCTTCAGATTCACCATGCATCTGAAATTGTGATGTACCCTGCCTACATTTGCTACTTTTTATGCACAGGTCCATTAACACGTGGCGAAAAAAAGAACTATATTCATCATTTTCATGAATATTAAACCTAACTTTATGATTTTTGACTAAAGTGATTGGAATTCATGAGACACTCACAAGCACAAATGTCAGCTTCATGGTGGATGTAAAAGCCTATCCTCTTGGGATATAAATGTCTGCGACAAATTTCATGGGAATTTATCCGATAGATGCAGTCTGAATGAAAGTGGAGGACCAACCAAGTAACAACGCATGGCTGGACCGGATTTTTACATTACTGGGTTGGATCATTTATGCTCCCAATGTCCACATTTCCACATTCGTATTAGAAAGACATGTATAGTCGTGTTTGCCAATATTTGGCAAGATTCATTAAATGTGATGGAAATAAAATTCTTGTCACAAACATGGCAGCCTCCTCGATGGATATCATATTTAGACACAGTCCAGTTTGTAGAGACATGTTAATTAGGTCTCATTTTGCTCTCTAGCTCTCTGTAACAGATTGCCCCTCAAGAAAGCCCTGCCAGCCCATGTGTCTGATACTTGGGGCCATGATTTGTTCTGTGATTAAATCCAAATGTCAGAACAAGTCCTCAAAGGCTTTTTCCTTGACTACCAGCCAAGTTAGCTACTATACCACAGATAAAAATGATTATATCAAAGTGTCCTGAGCAGCCGCTTCGGTCTTGACTCAGGGGCTTCTATCTTCTTTCTGTACAGCATACAAATAGAGGGAAACTGGATTCGAGCTGGGCATGATATTGACCTATCCAACCGTATCTCCAGGGTTAGAGGGAGCAGCATGACTACTGCAGAATTCAAGGTGGTTCATCCCGCAGAGGCGAACTGCAAAAAAAAAAAAAAAGACAGAGTGCTGCCTGTTTCTGTGTTCATTCACTTTTTACCAGACGGACGAGCACTCAGGTGGAATCTTAATATTGTAAGGCTCTCAGGTGCTCTGAGAAAAGTCCATGCTGTGCTGCGGTGTCATGCTAAGTGGACTCACCGCTCCTTAAATCTGAACAGAGTGCACTGTGCGCCAATTACTGGCTCTTCAGGTAGAAAGGTTGAATTTTAAAGACCTGAAAGGACAAGTTGGCTGCAAATGAGCCTGCTGTTGCTATCTTAAACACCTCCTCGAGGCCACATAATCATTTCCTTTAAATTTGGAACCGTTCAAAGAAAAAAAAAAAGGGTAGCATCAAAGCCATGATGTAGGCAATTTGGAAAATAAACACAACATATATTTTTGGGATGCCGAATGGCATTAAAAAAAAAAAACATTTTAACATAATAATAGTTTATTAGATAAATAGTTTGACTAAAATATTCATTACCACTGTTATCTCTGTTAGTAAAAATGACCCAGGGCCCGAAGACACTTAGTTTAACTTATTCCAAGACAATCACTGAAAACAGAGGGAAGTAATAAGCCAAGCCAAGCTGAGTTTATCGATATAGCACATTTGATGCGACAAACATACTATCGAAACATTGTTGCAATAATAATAAAATATTCACTAATAATACTGGTGTGTAAAATGCCTTTGTTTTCTTTGCTGGGCTGTTTTTGATGATCACCAATCGATGACAGAAAATAGGCAAATTGTGAGTGTCTTTAATATTACGTTGGATCACATTTAATATAAATCATGTAATTACTCCATTAACCTCTCCTGGATTAGGACCTTTAAAACAAAACTGCTTGTAAAGGAAATTAAACATAAAATGCATACACACACACACATATTTTTTTCCCCCATATCTAACAATTATGTTATTCTGTACTTTTCTCCTTAGCAAAAACATGTAGACTTTGCTTTTTGTGTCCATTTTTCAATTCCTATAAGAGTTTTCATCATAAACAATGGTCAAAGAAATAAAGTAGTACCACAGCAGTGTGGTGAATGAACTATTGCCTTACCGCTCTCATTGTTTGTTGCACTGATCGTAAGGTAAGGTTCAATCCAATTTAACAGCTATGTTTTCTTTGAGCCACTACCAAAAACAGTGCAAAACATCCAAAAAAGTCCCCAATTCTATAATTTTCATTACCAGTGTTCCAATCTGAGTTTAATGTTCCCTCTGTGCTTGGCTGTGAGGTCTCTGTAGGAGTAATTGAAACAGGAGCAGGATAAAGTCACAATTTCATCTCTTCAGGAGTATTTTCCATTATGGTACATATCACATATACTCTGTGGAAGCACAGTGACTGAAATTGGCTAGTGACAAAAATGTCCTATTCACGACAGCTGAGTTTTATCAGCAAGTCTGCAAAATACCATCATCCTATATGGAGCCAAGACACTTTAGAGATAAGAATTCCTGGATTGAGTTTAGTTTCCTCACACTAGACATCATCGAGACTCATAATGCCTAAAAAAATTTAAATTATCTTTAAAGAGAAATATTTAAACAAGTAGTTAAAACAAATATTATATGGAATTTCCATTCAGGTCTGTATTTTCTGAGTCTACACTGACACCTGGTGGCTTCACAGATTAACAGCATTTTCTTCACAAGGTAAATTCCTCTGATAACATCTCTGCACTATATATATGAGAAATGTGTAGGGCTGTATTTATACCTTTAAACATGGTCGTGATGGCCTGTTGAAGTTCAAACCAACCATCAGAATAGGAAGGAAAGGTGATTTAAATTACTTTGAAAGTGGATATCCAGTGAGCAGCAGTTCTCTGGGTTAAACTGAACTGTTAACTCCAGAGGTTTGAAGAGAAAAGCCAGACAGCTTACACTTGTCTTCACAAAAGATGTGGACTGCTGTACAAAGTACACATTATATATAAATCAACCAAAATGTCTCCTTTGTCATGTGAAAGCTTTCTGCAACACCCTGAAATGTAAGATGCATTTTGATTTAATTTTTTTTACTGTTTTCCATGAAAGTAAGATTAGAGAATAACTGTATCTCAGATCTGATGGATTACAACACACTGAAATAATGTTTGCCTTTTTTCTACTATGCTTTTTTTTTAAAGTAAAAGTTGCAATCATGAAATCTGAATTTATCCAAGAAAAGGTTGGCCATCTTACTGTTTTTTGGTTAAGGGTAGAAAATATCCTCACTACACCTTAAATCACTCCTTGATATGCTTGATATGAATGCGCACATTAAATGTGCATCTATGATGGTATGGCAATGTTCTTCATTGTCAAACTTAACAGTCTTTAAGGCTTAAAAAGATAGTCTACATAAAAACACCTTTACAATATTATTAACAATTAAATAAATAAATCGTTTCAGATTATCATTACATAGTTCTGGATTTTTAAAGCTCTGTCAGATATTATCAGAGCAAAACACTTATTAATCATTGTTTGTGTTAGAAATCCTTGTTAACTTAAATGCATTGTATCAGTCATTAAGATGTAACTAATCTTTTCACCTTAAACCCAGCAGATGGAGACACAACAGGTGCTTACTTCCTGTAACTCTCTTGTGTCACGAGGTGCTATGTGTGCAACATTGTGCTCAGGGACCTCCTTTATTAAATGTTCTTAGGTTGATATTTTAACCTAGTAAATGTTGCCCTTCAATTTATATGAGCTAAATTTGCATAAAAACTTGCTCAAGCAGTAAGCTCTCTATCTCAAATTTTACGGCAAGTGTGAGTTTAGTCATAAACATTTAAAAAGATTAAAGCCATCTGTTTGGAAGACACATTCACAGCATTGAGTAAATTCAACCCAGACATTAAAGCGAAGCAAAGTAAAACCCACAGCTTGGGAGCGTGTAGCCGCTGCGGTAAACCAGTTGGGGCAGAAAGAGAGAACTGCCTGAGGCTTGGCGATATGCTAACAAGACTTAACAATAATTCTCTATTAAGTGACACTTTTGTTACGAATGCAACATAAATATGTTATTTAAATGAGTCACTACTAGCGCTATCTGCCTAAATTTTAGAAAGCTTATTTCCTGTTAATCAGTAGGTTAGGATAAGTGGCAATGTGCCATCGCTCACTTTACTCAAAGGCAAAGAGTGTTGCTATGCAGAAATAGCAGGAAAAAAAACTTTAAAATCAATTTCCGTCCACATGTAAATATACCGTAGCCCTGAACCAGACATAGGAGACAAAGACGTAGGAGTAATTTATAAACTCAAACTCAGAAACACTGACATATACGGCTATATGCTGTAAAGAAAAACAGAATGCAGATCTCATAAAACCATATTTTATTCACAGTAGAACATAAATAACATCAAAAGTAATTTTAGGTTAAAAAAAAAAATTAATTAAAGGGCAATTTGAATATGAGAACGGCATCATGACTCAAAAAAGACAGAGTGCTGCCTGTTTCTGAGAAACTCCATCTCAGTGTGGACGGGAGGCCTAAACGGAGACAAAATGATGAAAATGTATGACCTTGCCTGGAAAAGTCATGTGGATGGGAGCATCTGTTGCTCTAAAACCTTGCAGCACCAGGAGTGTTTTCCAGCTGTGTAAACTGACAATTCCACAGGCGCTCGTTTCTTCTTTGTGTGATAGAGCTTTAACCTACAATTGTCAATGGCACGTTGAATTGTGTGCACAGACAATGATGTCCGGAGGGGTGCCTCAGTCCATACAGTCATTTCCATAACAGTATCATGGCTGTTTTTAATACAGTGCTCTGAGAGGGCTCCAAGATGACAGAAATCCAGCAGTGATTGCCCCTGGCCCCGGGCACACAGAGATTTTGCCAGATTCTCAGAATCTTTTAAAGACATTTTGTACTGTAGATGATGAGATATTCAACTCATCCAGAAAGAGTTTTCCATACAGGATCAGTTGGAGGTCCTTGTTAACAAAAACAGCCTCCAGCACTGTCATGTAGACCTCTATAAAGCAAAAAAAAACAAAAAACCCCAAAACTATTTCTTTCTTTTCTTGCTACTCTACATGTTGCAAAAAGACACAGAGCAGCAGCTACTTTTCATCTGTTTCTTTATTGTCGTTATTCATATTCTTACCCAGTGCTTGATTTATAAAACAGAAGGTCTTGGAACACAGACAGGGAGCTTTTCCAATGAGTCAAGGTGGAGAAAAAGTGACAGAACACATAAATAATCTGCACTGCCTGGAGAATATTAGAGCCGGCTGCCCTAACACTGCTTGCTATCATAATACCTTTCCTACAGTATTCCTAATTAAAAATAAATTAAAAAAAAAAAACTCAAAAAATCCCATGCTAATGAAAAAAGGCTCAATTTTTTTATGACTACAGTGTCTGAACATGGAAAAAACAAAAAAGACAAAAGTGTACTTGTTTAATATGCTGGAGGAGTGCACAAAGGTCATTAGCTTAATGAGACTCAAGAGAATGTAAATACCAACAGGAGCTGAGTTTGTTTGTTGCTTCAAGCTGTTTGTAGGAGTATTTCCTCTGAGTTTATTTGATACCTGCAGCTTCACAAAACTACATACAGTGGCATCCGTTTGTGAGTCCTCAGAGCTTGATAGTTGTGCTTGTTTAAATGCATGGCACAAGAGTGGAAACTTTTTTAGTTATTTATGAGAATCTGACATGATGATTTCATAGAATAGAGAAGTAACGACAAAAAGAAAGCAAGAAGAGACTGTTAACAAAACAGCAAAGACCAAAACAATGAGATGCGATTACAAACACTTGTGTTTTAAGTAGGATTAGTATTTTAACTTCACAGCAACAACAGCAGGTGTAAGAGGAGACCATAAATATTTCCTACCTTAATCCTTATATAAGTTATGTCCCTACAGATCTCTGTTGTGCTGCTCAGCTGCAGCTTTTATCCAAGGTCAGGGAAGAGGGACGATGACATGATCACACACAAAATTACAATATGGGTCTGGAAGGTGAGCCAGGAACTGACAGCTGTAGGCTGTTGTTATTGTCGGGTAATCCGTCTCTCTCTCTCATGTGTTAAGTACTTCCATGATCAAATTTGGTCTGCATCTAAAAACAACGTTAACGTGAGATGTTTGGCATGCATCCAACCTGTGTCCAAACTGCTGAGGATTTTCAGCAGTTTGGCCACTGCCACCAGTTTGAGCACATTACGCTACTTCTCCCACTTTGCACCAACTCTGCTGAATTAGCACTTTCAAACTGAAGGACATTTGCTGGGCAGGGTTGCAGAGACTGAGTGACAAATGGGGCAAAGTAATGATGGTACAGAGAAGATGAGTGAGAACAGAAAGTATGCTACCTGTGAATCTTTGCTCTGGAGTGGTTTTCTGAGAAGATGGAGATGTGAAGAAGAAGTAACAGTACCACTGGCAAAAAAAGTCTGCATTATGGGTTATTTTCCCATTTTGCCCCATCTGCTCACAGTTCCATCTGAACCCTGCTGAGTCAGCCTGACTATTAGAACAGCCCCATTAGATACACCCAACAAAAGAACACGATTGTGCTCCCGCGCCTGTGCTTATGCTGGCTCTGCTACTTGTCAGCACTACAGTTGAAGGTGTAATATCACCTCAGATGATTGCATCAGGAGTCACCTTTTCGGATAATTAGTGACCACCGGGCCCCGTAAGACAGCAAAGAGGAAGGTTTCATCACCACTTCAAGATGACGAGACATTCTGTTTTCGCAATGAGAACAGACAGCGGTAATTACAGACTCGGGAGAGAAAATCAGTGTGAATGGAAAAGAAAAGTACTTTTCTCCTTTTTCTTCATCTTTTCTTGTGGTTTTGGAAAGCTTCCACCTGCATTTAGACTGTTCAGACTGTGCTTCTCACTGGCAGTTTATTTTATGAAAATATAATTTCAGAAGAATGTTGTACAATCTAATTTTACAGGAGTAGGTATGTTTCTTTTATTACTTATTGATTACTATGGCAAAATACATCATTATTATTCCTGAATGAAGTTTTTTTGCTTAATGGTTAACCTTTTATTAAAAGGATGTGAATCAATTGCAATGAAAAAGAAAAAGACGGCAAACAGACACTTGGAAATATGATGTGTTCTTATTAATACTTAAAGCTACTGATACAGCTCGATAAATGCTTTGATCCAGGAACTATAACTTCTGTGTAGCTGAGGTACCAGAGATTATCTGGTCACTTTGAAGACTGGTAAAATGCTAAAAAAATAAAACTTTACCATTCCTAATATATAAAATTATAAATAAACTATTGTTTTTAAGGTAGAAAAATCATTGACTTTGACAACCAAAGTAAAAACACCATCATCGTTACTGTTTCACTGTTTTCAGTCCATTTATTTCCAGATAATCATATGAGTATCAGTAGTGTGTGTGCAACTAGTTTTTTCTTCTTCTACCATCCCCATTCAGTAAATATTTCTTGTTAGAAACCTTTGCTCCTTATTGTGAGCAAGTAAGTGTGGAGCATGTGGAGTATGAAAGCAATTTGTCCTCCCTCGTCAGATAAATCACAAAGGATCAAAAAGATTGAACTTTGCTCCCAGCTCAGACAAAAGCGCACTTTAACATCTCCCATCTGGTTTGTAGGCATTGCTAGAATCATTTGCAGTGTGTATAAACAACACTCCTAACAGATTTATTGTAATTTGTCAGAAGCGAGAATCTCTAGAATTAGACTTAGTAGACAAAGAAAAACATACAGGACAGATGTGCACTGGGTAACGGGGTTATAAACTGGAGTTGAACCGCACTGAGTCAGAAGAGTCAGTGTGTGAGAAAGACTGAGGGGAAGTGAGCTGTATTTATGGAAGCATATAAATGCTTAATTGCTGCTGACCTAACAGTCTCCAGATATGTCAACTTTCAATAAGCCATAAAACAGCTGCAGTTTTAGCTCAAAGCTTTATTTAAATAAGTAACTGCACAGATTTTACACATTACACGTTATTTTTACATATGTGACTTCAGGAGTATACCTAAAAGAAATCTCATACACTGGATCAAGTAATGCCTCTAAACCTCTAAAAACCTGTCTAGGCTTAGCTCATAGGCTGATGGCTCAGAACTGCGCATGCTGCTTGTCATCCAACACAAACAAATCTTCGGTCCAGCCGTCGCCAGTGGAATTATGATGAGCAGTAAGAAGAAAAATTAGGCCAGTGATGATAAGATGACATTTGCTTTTTTTTTTTTTTGGCTCTGAACACTGAATCGATTTTAATCGAACCTTCCATCGTCTCCACAGACTGCAGTGATGATTTGGTTTGGTACTTCTTTAAAATAGATAATAATGTTAAGCACAAAATGTCCTTCAAATGACTTTTAAAACTTCCAAGAGAAAAAAAAATCTAAAGTTTTTTTTCTTTTAACGGAAATGCGCACATACTTGGATCGCTGACCTTTCCTGAACTTTTTATGGGACTTTTATTGTGCACAGTTCACCAGCCTTTAGTTTGTTCGTATTTCTTACGGTCATGGCTTCTTTCTCGAGCAGACCTCCATGGAAAATGAGACGCTCGATGGCAGATGAACAAAAATGACTTAATGTCCGGCTGCATTATTTGCCTTGTGGAGAGAGAGAGAGAGAGAGAGAGAGAGAGAGAAAGGAGGAGGGAGGGGGAGACTAATAATCTGGAGTCCAACAAATAAAAGGACACTGACCAGAAGAGCCAAACGCCCGGGACAGTCCACGCCACCAGAGGAGACTGATGCGGTCTTTGGGTGTTTGAGTTCATCTCTAGACGTTTGTTATTAAATATTCATTGAATGACAAAATCCGATGAGACGCGACAGACACTGATACTGCGTAAGTAGTGTATACCTAAGTAATGGGGGCCACTAACAACAAAGAAAAGAAAGGAAGACTTTTCGATGAATTTTCTCAACTTTTCGATGAATGTACTCACACGTGGAGACCTCGATCCATGGATGATTAAAATAATTAATATCATGCTAGTTTGTCAACGGTTTATCGGTCGGTGAAATCCCCGACCAGAGTGTTGACGCACATAGAAAAGGACGAAAGCAGATTCTTTCTTGGTGTGCAGCATCTTGAGTTGTGTCTGAGCTCACAGCTCTCCTACGCGCTCTCATCGAGACTTGGCACCTGCCGTACGCAGACGGAACGAGGACTGGAACGCCGCGCTGACGTCTCTCCTGTTTTTTAAAGACAGAGTGCGAGGAGGCTTTTAACTTGTGGAGAGTTATCCGAGCGAAGCCCAAACTTGAGGTAAGGAATTTGTTGTAATTAACCAAATCGAGGTTTCTTCACTATTCAGACAAAGTTCATGAAGGAAAGGAAAGTAGCGTTCACGGCACTCTGATGTAATCTGATCTGTAATCTATTGGAAAGAGAAAGCAATTTAAATGTTTAAACGGGGTCCCTGAAAGTGGGCGAATGGATGAATGAATGAATGGATTTGTGTGAAGTATTACAAAAGCTATAGCAATAACAGTTTACCTAAGATACTCCAAAAAGCCTATTCTTGGAAAGAAAGAAAAAAGAATACTAAAAAAGCTGTATCTTAAAAAGTGTATATTTTTGTTTTGGTTGACTTAAACTTGTCAAGCAAAAAATATAATTACTTGTCTCCAAGTCAATTTTATCCATTTTGGTCAAATTGAATCACACAGATATTTTCTCTTTACCTTCTCTTTCAGACTTAATTCCAGCCATGTCAGCTAACAGGAGTTCAGAGTCCAGCTGCAGGTCAGAGGTTAGACCCACCAATAACACCTGTTTCCAAAAGGAACTGTCTATCACTGCATCCGTAATCTCTATGACTGTTGGCATCTTCTCCAACAGCCTTGCTCTGTTTATTCTACTGAAATCCTACAGCAGCATCCGCATGAAGTCCAGGGCATCCTTCCTGTTGTTTGCCAGCAGCCTGGTGATCACAGATCTGCTGGGTCACCTCATTAATGGATCCCTGGTGCTTTTTGTGTACAGCGCTGAAAAGAAATGGGAGAATTTTGATCCTTATCAAATCATATGCACCATCTTTGGGGCGTGTATGGTGTTCTTTGGCTTGAGCCCCTTGTTCCTGGGAAGTGCTATGGCTGTGGAGCGCTGCATTGGAGTCACCAGGCCTATCTTCCACTCCACAGTGTTGGCCTCACACCACATGAAAAGGCTCCTTGGGGTCACCTGGCTGCTTGCTGCGCTGGTGGCTGCGCTGCCTGTAATGCTGTCGAGGCCCTATAAGGTTCAAAGCTCCAGGAGCTGGTGCTTTTTCCACATCGAGCAACCCAAAGACTGGCTGGATGTGCTCCTGCCACTGCTATTTTCATTGCTCGGTCTGCTGGCATTGCTGCTCTCAATTGTCTGCAACACGCTAACAAGCTGTGTTCTAATACAGGCCAAACTGCGCCACAAGCATCACTGCAGAAGCACGCCTTATCACATAGAGATGATCTGCCAGCTCCTGGCTATTATGCTGGTGTCCTGCGTATGCTGGGGCCCATTACTGGTAAGACCTCCTCAGCACACCTTTAACTGACAGTTAAACATGAATTGAGTA
>VUQR01037296.1:23168-37167 GCA_015108515.1 Hemichromis elongatus
AGCGTGTGGAGATGAGAAGGAGGAAAAGAAAACAGAGGTGATGAAAAAAAAAAGCAAAAATAATAGCTGTTATCCCCAACAGGAACGGAGACAGAATGTGAGAAATCAGATCCTCCGTAACTCCGGTAATAACATACCCGAGCATGTCTGTGGTGTTCTAAGCAAGCTCTGTTTGTCTGTCTTTTCCTTTTAAAGGGCTTAATACAAACAGGTTTTACTCCACTGCCATCACTGTTCCTTTCGATCCTTTTCATCATCATGGAAAAGATGTCTGATGTTTAATTGTTGTACATTTGTGGAAAACAGTGAATGCATTGATTAAGGATGTGTAGCGCCAAGCAGTAGATGCCATCAGTCTTTAACAGACAAAGCAGCTGCTTTGAAGACTCATCCAAATAATCATGGTTTTTAATTATTATTCAAATTAGGCAATTATAATAACTAAAAAAAAAAAAAGGATGAAAGTAAATGCTTTGAATCAGAGATCTCTTAATAAAGACAAAGATGCAAAATTGCACACACTAATCTTACCTCGCTTTCCCTTTATCTTCCTTCTCTTCCAGAGTTTGCTTTTTTCTATTGAAACATTTTATAAATATATAGAATAACTGTTTTTCTACCACTCCAACAGATCCATGTCACCATTCTGAGTACCAGAGCCACGGATGAGTCTCCATCTTTTAGTCTGCTGACTATACGTATGGCTACGTGGAACCAGATCCTGGACCCTTGGGTCTACATCCTGCTGAGGAAGGCTGTTCTCAGGAGAATCTTCATGTTGCTTCAGGGCTGTTGTGGCTCGAAATTTTACACCCTGCATTGGTGGCAGCGCAGTATGCTCCACAGCTCAGTGGAGACCAGCAGCTCCAGCGGTGGTCCATCTGATTGCCGCTGCCTAAGTAAAACACCTGTGCATAATGTTGTCATCAAATCTATCACCTGAACCATGTCCTTAATCTTTTATCTGAGAGCACCAAGGTACTGAAAAACAAAAGGAAAGAAAATCATCTGGAACACTAGAAGGACATTTCTAAAGAGCGCTTATCCTAAAACAAGGTCACGGTCTGATTTGCTATTTTAAAGGGACCCAGATCGAAAACAAAATTCACTTGATTCTTCCTTTGCATGCACGCTTCCTCTTTGCAAAGTTTCATCACATTTCAGCTTGGTAGTCTCGTGCAGAGGAGTAAGACACACTGAGACACTGGAAGACAAAAATGCAGTTACACAAACCGCAAATGTTTTTGTAACGCTTCCAAAATGATGAGCAGAAATTGTGACTATTACTGTATATTGTGCTACTGACTGTTCTAAACTTTAACTCCACTTTCTGCATCAGGGGCACTAAACAAGTTCTATCTAAGGCTGTCACAATGTTAGAGAGTAAATAACGATCACCGTTAAGTTGTAGACATTGTTTGATTCATTCCTGGGTTTGTTTCACATGAAGCTCCAGCCTGGACCCTTGCACTAATATTTATTGATTGTGACTCGGTCTACTTTGACCTTACATGCAAATTTTTCATATTAGATTCATATTATCATTTGGTTTGCATGGATGTGCATGACATGATAACTGTGCAGAAAAATGTATAGGTAGATAAATAGACTGCAAGGTGTGATTGAAAAACAAACCCAAATTATCATCCTCCGCCACCGTGCTGACAGTCAGGAGGATGTGTTTGTGCTAATGTTGTGCTTTATTTAGTTTTCATCAAACATGGCGCTATGCATTAATACTAAATATCTCTACTTTGGTCTTGTCTGTCAAAGGACATAGTTCGAGAGGCCTTGTGGTTTGTTCAAATGCAACTTTGCAAACTTAAGCCGTGTTGCTTCCATGCTTTCAAAGAGAAGAGGCTTTCTACTAGCAACCCTGGCTTTTAGCAGGACCTGGGTCTAAGGGTATACGTTTGTGTTGGAAGTTTAGCTAATGTTTAAAACAAGCTTTTCCCAACAATTTCATCACAGCATAAAACTCATGCTGGTTTTGTGTTTTGAATGCCATCCATTTTTTTCCCCTTTTTTTATAGTCTGTGAGCTGTTAACATGATGGTCTAAACTATATCAGCCTTTAAACAACGTAAGCCTGCATTATGTTACAACATGGACTTGTCTGTACCAGTATATAAGTTCCATGTTTTAAATGGTTCAGGGGTGAGTTGTGCTTTTCTTTCAAAATCTTGTAAAGAATGATCAGAGTAAGAAGTTTCTGATTGGCGTATATATAAAGCTGCATTCTCGTGTGATCATGATCAGAATGAAATCGGATGCTTTGAGACGATAGTCTTTCAGTAGATACGGAGTCTGCTGGTAGGTGCATTATTACTTTGTAAATGGGATTTTGTTTTTGTTTTTTGCACCAGTGCTTCTGTATCATGCCAATTTCTTTCTTTTTTTTTCCAAAAAAATAAATAAATTTCGAATGTGTTTGTCTTGAACTGTGTAATAAAACGGAAAATGGAAAAACAAACCATAAACATTAAAGAGAAAATGGTGAAAATTCTTTTTTAATGTGTTAGAGCCAAGATAATGTGAATTCACAGCGAGGTTTTCTCTCCCCAAAACGTCTTTCGAGGACAAAGTGCCTCTTGTTTTAGCCCCAAGGAGTCTGAAATAGGAGACTAGAATAGGTAAGAAATCATTAATATGTATTTGAAAAAGAAGTGATTTTCTAGCTTTTGTGATTGTAATTTTAAAATGGCATGTTATTAGTTATTTATTACTAATATTATAACTAATCTGTTGACAAAACAGGAATATGAGATAAAGTCTTCCCTTTGAGTTCCTGATCTGTAGTCATATAACATTGCTTTAAGCACTGTAGACGTGTACCTGCATTCCACTCCAAGCTCTATGTGTGATCGGGTGACCGGGTGTCACTTTATGCAGAACTCCACATATTGGCACACATTGTTTGATTAACAATAGTTTTCAAAAGCAGAAATGGAAATGGACTAACATTTACATAGTGCTGTACTTGCCTAGCCTGACTGAGCACTCAGATTCTTTATATAAGTGACATTTAGCCACACATTCACACGGTGCTTATTCTCTACATTTAAATCTTAATTAACATTAACAGGCATGTTTGCATGTTTTAGGACAGTGAATGGAAGACAGACTGGGAGGAAATCCATGCAGTGAGAACATGAAAACTAGCTAGGGGTTAAACCAGGAACCAGTGCACCTCAACACCACCAATATCAACATGTTAAAGTCTCACAATAAACAAGTGGCTCAAAATTAGCTCATTTAGTCTATAGACAAACTCACAAGTGAGACAGAACAACAGCTGAAAACAGAGGATGCATGACTAAATAAGAGTGTTACAGAAGGCCATAAAGAACACTTTTCCTTCCATCCATGCTTAATCTAACACTGTTCACTGGGAATATTGCATTTGCAATGACAACCCTGCAGCTGTGCAGTTTGTGAGTGAGTCTATAAAAGTTGGATTTATCAGGCTTTCAGTGAAAAGTCCCACACACATACTAACAGCGACACACTGATTTTATTTGGTTTTGTACTCCTGTAAGTGTCTGATCATTTGCTATTAGAGGTTTCAGAAGTCTCTGGATCTCGTCATACGTTTTTTGTTTGTAAAATCTTCTATAATATTGACTATAAGGGAATATGTACACGGGCAAAACCCAGAGTGGGTTCAGTTTCCCACACTGCGGTCCAATCCGCTGACTGTGTCACTTTAGTTATTAGTGTAGTTTTTAACAGCATCCCATAGGTGGCAGCACGACACCAAATCCCTCCCACTGGTCGGAGACGAAGAAGGCGAGGGGCGGGGGGAGATGGTCCATATGATGCGTGACGTCATCTCTTCCTCCTCACCTCCATCTTTCGGTGCCGCATACCTCTGTGCTTATTGGAGCAGGCTCGTTCTCGTAGATGTTGGCTTTTGTGAGCGGGGTGTGGTTTTTGAGGCCCGTGTGGTTGTTGGTTTGTGGACGGAACGCAACTGCCGGCGCGAGCAGAGCAGCGATACGGTGTGTGTTCACTGTGCTGGGCCCTGTGTTGTGTTTTCATCTCTGCAGCTGTCTGAGACGCGCGCGCACACACACGCGCGCGCGCGCACGTCTGCTGTCAAGTTAGTGTCAGCTCCAGCTCCAGTTTATCAGCTACATCCGGCTTTCCTGTCTTTTTGACATCTCTATTGTCTCGCCTTGTTTTTATAATAACAATAATAATAATAACGACATTTTTTCCGTATTTTTGTAATTTTGCTCATATTGTTGCTCCAGCTAATGTTGCAGCAGCATGCAAATACTCGTGTTTTGAAAATAAATGTATTTTTTTGTCTTTATATTCTTCTCCTATAGTTGACAACATGAACCAGGAAAAACTGGCAAAACTTCAAGCCCAGGTGCGGATAGGAGGAAAGGTGAGTTGTAAACATGAAGGGATTTTGGTTGTTGAGCTGTTACAGCGTCACCTAGTACACAACAAGCTTCTTAATTTAAGTGTGTTGCCTGCAGAAAATAAGCACTGATTAGACAATCAATCGGGTGATTAAAAACAAAAGAGAAAAAAAATGAATTAAATATTAATTAAAGTGCCTGTTGAGTGATGTCTTAAAGTTCTTTAATATATGATATTTTAATCATTTATTTATTTTATTACAGTTTTTCCTCATTTTAAACAATAAAAAGCTAGATGATATTAAGCCTTGCCTCGTTCTCCTCACATGCAAAGTCTTTAATGATCTGGCCCCGTCACGTCTTAAAGACCTCATTGTATCATATTATCCCAACAGAGCATTTGGCTCTCGCTGCAGGCTTACTCGTGGTTCCTGGAGTTTCTAAAAGTAGAATGGGAGGCAGGCTCCTTCCAACTCCCAGTTTGGATTCAATAGACAGACTCTCTCTACCTTTAAGGTTAGACTTGAAACTTTCATTTTTGATAAAACTTAGGGATGGCCCAGGGGGGACAGTGATCAATCCCTTAGTAATCCTGGTCAGACTGTGCTGAGTGCAACGTGCCAATACATTTTTATCTCCTCCCCCCTCAGTCTGGGTTCTGTCTCCCTGTGCTCGCCTTTTCTGTTCTCTTCTCTTTCCCCACACCCTCCCTAATGCATGTTGCAGATGGCTGGCCCTCTCGGAGACTGAACCTGCCGGAGGTTTCTTCCTAATTAAAAGGAGGTTTTCCTTCCCACTGTCATTAAGTACTCGCTTAAAGGGAGTCGCTTGATTGTTGGGGTTTTCTCCAGTTCTGTCAGGTTTTTATCTTACAGTATAAAGTGTCTGGAAGCAACTGTTGTTGTAAATTGGCACTATATAAATGAATCTCAACTGACTGACAGAATTTATATAACGTCTGATATTATCAGCTGATATTAGTGATATCAGTATCAGGATTTATGATGACCGATAGATAAAAATTAAAAAAGTAAAGAAGAGATGGAAGAAATTTGGAAGCTTTATTTCATCACTAAAAAGGAGAAAACACTTTTTTTGTGTTATTAACTCAAATTTTTGAGCTGCCAACTCAAACTTCTGATAACTTGAAATGTTACTTAGCTCATGCAGTCAGGAAGCTTCCACAGATAAATACCTTTTAACCTGTTATGAGTATTGACTTCTACAGTTTGACCAATAGAGTTCAATTCGATTCAATTCAGTTTTATGAATATAGCGCCAGATCACAACAACAGTTGCCTCCAGGCTCTTGATATCGTAAAGACCTTACAGTAATAGAGAGGAATCAGAGAAAACCCCAGCCGTCATATGAAGACACGTGTTAGGGAAGTCCATCAGCCTGTTACGGCTTATGTGTGGTATTTGTTGTCACCCGTACTGGGCAGGTGGGCCACGCGGAAACCCAAGTTTGTGAACTCGAAAACAAAGTAACGCAGGACTTAATTAATACCATGTGTATCTACTAAAAATCTTGACTGAATTTGAATTTCGTTGACGGTTAAGGTCGTATGTCGAAATTTGAAGTTGATAAATTGGCAGGTGTATCTACTAGGAGGTTGAGGGGTACCACTGGCAATTACTGGTATTTTTTGTTTCTGAAATTAAAAAAAAATCTCAGCTGATATGATAGAATATTAGATTTTACATGACCACTGGTATCACTCTTATATTAATTAGGCTTTAGTTTTAGTCCTCGAACGATTAATTCGTGACAATTCATAAAATTTTGTCAATCGACAAATGAATTAATCCATTATTTGTTTTGTGCCTCCTTGGACTCAGTTAGCATATGTGATTTATTCTCTAGCCCATTATGTCTTCTAATCTTGAACCGTTTATATTATAGTCATTGGCACCCTTATGCCCTTATTAAGGGTGTGAATTGAAAACCAGTTTCAAAGATGTCTACTGTTATTAGTGTTGACATGTTGTGTTTTGAGGTAATAAAACGTTTGAGTTGATGCTGTATAGACCTTTTTTTTATCCTCTAACACCACCCACACACACACAAAACTTAAAATAAAAGATCAGGAAAATTAGGAATCAAAATTCAACATCAGACATCATTTCACTCTCTAAAAGGTTAAATGATGATTTAAAATAATAGTGAAAGGGTAATTTTGTGTTGTCCAAAATTAAATAGTAAGCGAACAAAAACTAGACAAAGGATTTAAACACTAGCCAAACATTTTGTGTCGCTGTATTTCTCTCCTTTCTTCCTGTTCTGGCCAATTTTCTAAGTCACAGGCAGTGTTGATGTGATTGTCTCTTTTCTGTGTTCTCAGGGCACTGCACGCAGGAAGAAGAAGGTGGTTCACAGAACTGCAACAGCTGATGACAAAAAGCTTCAGAGTTCACTGAAGAAGTTTGCTGTCAACAACATTGCTGGAATTGAGGAGGTAAACTGAGATAGGTGAATGAGCGGTCGTGTAGAGCAAACCCGCTGTTTAGTTTTTTCAAACGTATCCACTGTGCGTGGACTTGGGTGACTCGAGCCAACTTCGGGGTTCTTTTCTTCTCAGGTGAACATGATCAAGGATGACGGGACTGTGATTCACTTTAACAACCCCAAAGTTCAGGCCTCTCTATCCGCCAACACCTTCGCTATCACCGGCCACGCTGAGACCAAACAGATGACAGAGATGCTGCCCGCCATCCTCAGTCAGCTTGGAGCAGACAGCCTCAGCAGCCTGCGCAAGCTCGCAGAACAGTTCCCTCGGCAAGGTGCGTCTCCCTGGAGCCCTTCAGGGCTTTGATTGTTATTATTTCATTGCCTTTATGTTCATTTATGGTTGGAGCATGCATGTGCTTATCAGCTTAGCTTGTTTGTTACAGAAAGGATACAAGCGATAAGGGACACAATGCTAAGTTTACTTGTAAACTTTTAAGGAGTTTTTCCCCTTTAATTGGGATTATTTTCACTCGCTTCCTTTTTGGGAGGATATTTTGTAGTTGTCTCCACAGGTTGGTTATGCTTTGATTCAATGGGAAAGAAATTCTTGCAGCAGCTCATATGCAAAATATTTACACCCTCTTTCAAAAGCATTTACAGCTTCCTGGTCTTCTTCTTTGTCCAGCTGGAAATGTGCAGTTCATCCACTTCTTCCCGGTAGACGCCTGATTCTAGGAACGGTTCAGGTGGTCAAGTGGTTCTTGGAACAGTTAAAGCCGCATAACCTCAACGAGGTCGAATGAGAGCCGTGTGACCTTGTCGCTTCTTCTTCTTCTTTTTTTTTTTGTCTTAACATGCAGTATATTTGAAGGTTTCTGCCAAATCCACTTTATACTTGATATTTACTTTTCAAGGTGAAGCAAATCTTTTAAAAAAAATAAGATTTTGCAGATGAGCCAAGATGGTATAAACATATACTGGCCACTTTATTAGGTACATATGTTCATTTAGTCTTTAACAAATATACCTAAGCAGCCAATCACTTGAGAGCCAGTCAGTGCACAGGCACAGAACCAAGCATGAGAGCGGGAAAGAAAGGTAAAAGTGATTTTGAACGTGGCATGGTTTTTAGCGCCAGACGAGCTGCTCTGAGTATTTCAGAGGCTGCAGACCTGGTGGGATTCTCCCGCACAAGAAAGTAATCTCTAGGGTTTACAGAGAATGGTCTGAAAGAGAGAATATATCCAGCGAGTGGTAGTTCTCTGGATAAAAATGCCTCGTTTAATGCCAGAGATCAGATGAGACTAGCCAGACGGCTCAAGCCGACAGAAAGGCAACAGTAACTTGTTAGAATCGAGTTTTACAAAAAAAAGGAAACCGAGGCTACAATTCAAACAGGCTCACCAAAACTGGACTATAAACAATTGGAAGAAATGTTGCCTGGTCTGATAATTCTTGATTTCAAGTGATATGAGCCGATACCGGCATGTCATAGAGATCAATACCAGCACATATGATAGAAAACTCTCAGCTCTGTCGGCCATATGCAGAGACAAGCAGTGTCTCCACGTGCCACCACTGCAGCATCTGTGCTCCTTTCATTGATTCTTAAGTCTCTAGGACTCTGTTAGAAGGATGGGGCTCGTGGTTCTGAAAGCATTCCCTCATTGTGGAGAATGCTAACATGGTGATGCCAGAGGCCGCTGCCTATGATCCGTCACTCATGGTTTGCGAATGGAGTACGTAAGAAATGTTACGTCATAGGATGAAAGTGATTATACGAGGAAACTTTCTATTACTTTCCAGCTAAAATGTGTTTTCTGCGCATTTCATCTTAGCTCTTGAAAGCAAGGCTCCAAAGCCAGAGGACATTGAGGAAGAGGATGATGATGTGCCAGGTATGCAGAGTCACATGTATAAAAAGGTCACAATGAAAGCTAAGAACACAGCTATACTGTGCTAAACTACACAAACTGTAAAACAAATTTTCATTGTAATATAGAAGATTGCTCTTTTTACTCAATTTAAGTCAATTTGCTCTTTTGAATATTTTTCTGCAGCTCTTAAAAATGAATACATTTAAAATCACGTATGTTTAACTATTTAACGCTGTGCTTTCGCTGTTCTGTAGATCTCGTGGAGAACTTTGATGAAGCATCAAAGAACGAGGCAAACTGACACATAAATTCACGTGCAAGCGGACTGGACTGAAGTGAAGCCTGAAGCCTCCATCTGTGTTTTTGAGTGTAGTTATCAGGGTGAATCAGACACTATCTCCAAATACATCCCACAGACTTTTACGTGTTCCGATGACCTACAGATGTCCGAGTCGCACACTAGCACTACTAGCTTGTGTATTTAAAAAAAAAAGAGAGAGAAAATAATAAGAACCCTGCACTCATCTGGTAAACGGTGAATCCCTTCCACACTGTCAGTCATTATCGGGACGACTGTGGTCTTTAAAGCAAGTCTGAGGAGATTTTTTGTGTGTGTGTTTTGTTTATGAAACAAAATAAAGCTGTTTAACATTTTTTAAATGATGGTGTGATCATTTATTAATAAGTCAAAGGATTTTGTGCAGAAACGTGTGAGAAGCAACCTTGTCAGTTTCCTACAGCATGACAGGTCGTGTATAAGGCTGGATTTTTATATTTGGCACCTTAGCTCTGCTGTCTTGGCTTGTACACTGTCCTGCGGGCTGTGTGGACAGCAAACTGGGGAGGGACATTTCTGCACACCTCCTGAGTTTCTTCAAAGAGCTGCAGAGAGGCACGGGGGAGGAGGGAGATCACACAGAAGGGGGGGGGTAAGAGAGAGGCAAAATCATCCCATCTTTCGCTTGTGAGCAAGGCACTGCTGCTCGAATCCATTTTCCTCTGCGCTCAGATGTAATAGGATAAAATGCTGAAGTTCTTCACAGCGCGGGATGATGAGAATGAAAGCCTTTTGGGAGCAATAACTGAGGGTAAGACGTTTGATTGCTCTGAACATACTGGGATGGGAATGCTTTTACTCCCATTCATTGCTTGTGCGTGCACGCTTGCGTGTGTGTGTGTGTGTGTGTGTGTGCGCGTGCCACTGGAAAAAAACGCTGATATAACACTTGGCTGCGCGCATAGACCGCATCATCTGAAAAGCGCGTGCGCGTATGTGTGCGTGTTGCGCACTTTCGCGTGAACACGGGCTGCTTACATACATACTCCAGTGTAGCCTCAGTCAGCGTCACCTCAGTAAAGTGTCCCGGCTGATTTGGTGTACCGGGGTGCGGGGTGAATGTCGCATTGCCTCCGGCCTCTGTGCCTGCAAGCACATTAAACATTTGCACGTGTGTTGAATGCGTCACTGTCCCGGGAAGTGAGCGCTCAGTGAGCCGGATCGGTGCGGGCATGCACGCTGTTGTTTCGGGAAGTCTTCACTTTGTTGCCCTCGGTAGAAATGACGCCGCGAGCTTTTTATTTTTTCTTCCGTTTTTTTTTTTTTTAAGGATGGTTTTCTGTTGTAAAGAAGCTGCAGTGCAGTTTAACATATACAATTAGTCAGTAGTACCCAATGTTTTGGCGAGACTTTCAATCGAATACTCAAATACATGACGGAAACGCATAGGATCTGCATTTAAACCTATAAGAGCCTTATCCCCTGAAACCGGTCTGTCATTCAGGAAACGCTGGTAGCTCAATGAAACATCAGTTGTGCATACATTAACTCCCTTTGCGCTGCCGGCTCCTAATGTGCTGGGAAGGGCATTGAAACAGTAATTGGCTGTAATTACGGGAGGTATTCTTAATGTAGAGTCGGATGTTGAAACCTTGAATGGAGCGATTGCAGAATCAACCCGCTTGCTTGCATATATTTATAATGAAACATGCAAAAAACACAGTACTCTCCCTTGAAACATCTTTTATTTTATCATTACACATATTTAACTTACCCCTGTATGTATTTGTGTGCGTGTTTTGATCAGGTTTTGATCTGTCATATCTGGGAATCTTTACCACATAAGCACATGTGAGGTTTTTTA
Organism: Hemichromis elongatus; assembly: GCA_015108515.1. NCBI lineage: Eukaryota > Metazoa > Chordata > Actinopteri > Cichliformes > Cichlidae > Hemichromis > Hemichromis elongatus. The sequence continues at coordinate 34,012 of VUQR01037296.1, forward strand.
CAGACACGTTTAAAAACAAAATTACTGCTCAACTTTTTGTTCTCTAGGAAACCAGCTGCTATGTGGTATTATTAATCTATTGTACAACTACCACTAGCTATTCTGATCATCAGATACACCTCTCAAGGACAACCATGCTAATGCTGCCTTTAGTGAGGTCTAAAATCCATAAGATGTCTATTTAACAGACAATTCATTTTTATATTAATGAGCAGGCAGTGGATGCATCATTGTATGTGCTAGTGTGTGTATGCTTGACAGATATAGAGATGGAGATGTTGACTTTCCCTTATTGCTGGTGATATCATTATCATCGAAACAGATGAAGGGGACAGTACATCTCTCCAGGACTCCAAGCACCACTGGCTGAACAGACCCTGTCTCCTGGTGCTCAAAGATGGAGATGTGTCAAAACCTGCACTGGACTGTAGAGAAATCAGACCGCAATCTCCATCTAAAGCCACATCGGATGCAACACTCAGAAGCAAATCTGGACCATGTGAGCAGAAAGCTACTGAACATCCCCCCGAATCTGCTTCCCAAGTGGAGGATGGCAGCTGCACTGTGACTTCCATCTCCACATGGGGTGAAAAGGAGTCCCCCAGCCCTCTAGTGTTGAGCCCAGCAGAGGCCGCATGGGCAGAGGAGGAGGAAGAGAAGAATCAGAAGTCCCAGGTTCTCCCATCAAAGGAAGACTCTGTGATTGAGGAGAAGGAGCGGGAGGAAAGTGGGCTGGAGCAGCAGGATGATTCTTGCAGCTTGGAGGCACCGTCTCGAGGAGATCAGTCAAACACCAATAAGGCCGAGGCAGGCAGCGGGGAGGAAGCGATGGGTGACTGCGCTGCTTCTCCTGTGGACCCCGATAACATGTCTGAGACGAGCCCTGTTGGCATTCTGTCCAAGGATCGAGTCACTGTCCTCGGTGAGGTGGCTCCCGTGTGGGTCCCCGATTCCGAAGCGCAGGTCTGCATGAAGTGTGGTATCAAGTTTACATTCACCAAGAGGAGGCACCACTGCCGTGCATGTGGGAAGGTAAAAAGGATTTAAAAGTTCATTTTCTGTGTAATTAAATCTGAAGTGAAATGAAATTAGCAACTTGATAGTTTATAAGTGAAGTGTATGTGTGTGTCTGTGTTCATGTGTGGTGTGTGTGCATGTGTGCATCCTCAGGTTTTTTGTGCACTTTGCTCTAGTTTGAAGTTCAAACTTACCCACCTGGATGGGAAGGAGGGACGAGTATGCATTTCCTGTCATTCAGCACTCATTAAAAGTGAGCACAATTTTTAAAAATAGCTTTTTAGTTATTGCTGTAGTTGTAGTTGTAGTTTTCATGCAGAAATCATTGTTGTATCTTTGCTTCAGGGATGTCTCCAAAGGGAAAAAGAAGGGTGTGGTTTGCAGACGAAATCCTGACCAATAGGCATTCAGAGTCTGCCCCGACCACACCGGTCAGGGGGCCGGCGTTCTCACCGCTGATGAGTCGAGTTCTGGGTGGGCCTGTTAAAAGTCCTGTGGGTTCACCCCAGATCAGGAGAACTTTGAGGCCACATGGAACAATGATTAGTGTAGGTTCACCCAAAACATGCCACAAAAAATCGACTACAGGCAAAATGTTGTTGTTGTTCTGTGATTTAGAGGAAAATGAATGATGTATGTAGTCTCGCACCTCTGTCTTCCTTTAACTCCAGGAGGCCTGTGGTCCCTACGGCTGGGGAACCACAGCTTTAGTGAGCAGCTCTGCTAACCTCATTCCCTTGGATGGCTTGCCACCCATACTCACCTCCACAGGAGTCAAAGGAGGTAGGGCAAGCTGTAATTTAGAGTTTAAGAGTGAAAGTTAAACTGATCGTGTTTCCTCCTCAGATCCAGGAACTTCTTGTTTTCCATTTAATTTCTCTCCTTTTTTTTAATGTTTTCATGTCTTGCATAGTGCATGGTGCAAATATTGACGGTGGGTCACAAAGAAATAGGAGTTCTATGCAAATTCGGCAGCCCATGGCAAAGTGAAAAAAATGGTCTGTAATTTTGAGCAGTTAATAGTTTAGCGATGAAGAGCAGCTGGAGTAAAGTGAAAGCAGCAATTACAGATTCAGACTGAATAAATTAGTGGTTCGTGTCCTTTTTTTTTCTGCTCTTCCTCCTTTGAACATAACATTGCCCACAGTTAATACAGAAATACAACGTCAGCTTGCAAATGAGGAACAAGTGACAAGTGCAAAGTGTCCATCTTCCGCTACATGCTGTCAGAAGCTGCTATTTTCTGACAATAAAAACACAGTGATCTCTCCTCATAGCCCGCTACGGTGAAGCCAAGATTTGCCTCAACATTTTTTTCCAGGCTTTGAAGTTTGGATGGTTAGTGTAGATTTAAAAAAAATCTTATTTAAGCATTAACCAACAACACCTTTCACAAACCTGTCCATGGCTCATAACTCTTATCCCATCCAAGTGGAGCCAGTCGCACTTGTCTTGGAACCACTGACCAGAAATTAGCGCCTTTGTTTTGGCTTGTCTCTTCTGAAAGAATAACCACTAACCAGACGGGACAAATACAGCAAGCATCACATATCTGCATGATTTCCCACCATTAATCTAAAGAGCCAGTTGACGATTTCACAATATGAGATATACCAAATATACACGATGAATCTGTTTGTCAACTCGAGCCACATTTGACCAGTTTGCTATAATGAATTGAAATTCAAATATTTTTTTCATGCTCACTCAGCTGTTCATACCTTGTTTAAGAGAACCAGGCAATCCCTCCACATGTGTACATCCCATATTTGTGTGTTGGGTGTTCTGATTTACTACACTCAAGTGTGGCTATTCGAATTTATTATGTGGACACTGTAATGCCCGGTTGAACAGGGCAGTCCCAAAGCATTAATAAAACTGATCTGTTATTAATAACAGCTACCTGCTACTTGTCATCTTATTTAGAGCCACACTCTAATATTAATCTATTAGTCTTTAATCTAATACCGGGCTGTTTTTTGTGGTGATTAAGAGTGGATTTGAAAAAAAGCAAACTTGTTCTAAAGATGTTTTAATCTACCCCCCCCCCCCCCCCCCCCCCCCCCCCCCCCCCTCCTCCCCCCCCCCTCCCCCCTCCCTCCTCCCCCCCCCCTCCCCCCTCCCTCCACCCTCCCTCCA
>VUQR01037296.1:42545-55063 GCA_015108515.1 Hemichromis elongatus
TTTTTAAAAAAAAAAAAAAAAAAAAAAAAAAAAAAACAAAAAAAAAAAAAAAAAACACAAAAAAAAAAAAAAAAAAAAAAAAAAAAAAAAAAAAAAAAAAAAAAAAAAAAAAAAAAAAAAAAAAAAAAAAAAAAGTCAACACTGATCATTTAAAATTGAATTTATTTGCATATTAATTAAATACAAAGTAACAAATTTTTTAGAAAGTCTAAAGCTTACCAATACAATTAGTTTTTTTTTTTTGGTTTGTAAAACTATTTACAATATGCATCTTCAAGTTTGATAGAAACTGTACAGTCGTCTGTCCACCGTGTGTCAGGAGGACATGGGGGTCAGATCAGAAGTGAAGACAAGTGTGGTGAAAGGCCACCAGAGTGATACTGAACTAGGAGGTTGTTTGCAACATCAGTGAAGACAACATGGGACAAAACATCTTCTCTTCATACATTGTGTTCCATAGATGGTTCCCCAATGCAAAGAAACTAACAAACCAAACAACCAAATTTGGGACCCCACCTGTGGAAGTCACTGACCACATCATTCTCCCACATTTTACATAGAAAAGTAAAAACAGAAAAAGAAAGAAAACAATTATTTGGAATCTGTAGTAGTTTTATTCGGTTCATGGGGCCATACATCTTGGACTTTTCCTTCCAGACTTCCTAGGCCTTCTTCATCTTGCCCATGTAGGAGCTGCCATTCTCGTGGTGAACAGAGCCATTGCTGGTGCCATTTTTTATCCCATTGGTAACCCCGTTTTTGATGCCATTGGTAACCCCGTGTGATACACCATTGGTAGTACCGTTTTTCACACCGTTGCTGGTGCCATTCTCATAGTGTTTGTCTTTTTCATGGTTTTTGCCATTTGTGTACACAGCTGTGCCGTTCTGACACTGTTTCGGCAGACGCTTGCCCTTAATGTAAGCCTGGAACCAGAAGTTGGAGAACAGAACAAAGAAGAAGGTACCATACATCCAGATGAGGTGGAGGACCACAGGGAACTGGTAATCACAGCTGTCCATGAAGTAATACTGGGTAGCATGGAGAGATACCAGCACAAACTGGATCTGTTGAGAAGAAAAATCAGAAATTAGTTAAATACACAATAAAAATGTGTTCCACTAGTAAAACTGATGATTCAGTACAGACTATACATACCAACTGAATTGCAGTCATGTACTTCTTCCACCACAAAAACTTCTGGAAGCGTGGTCCAGCAGCAGAAAGGCCATAGTAGAAATACATAACAATGTGGACAGAAGAGTTTACCATGGCATGGAAAGATCCCATTCCACCTGAAGTGATAACGACAAACATCACGATGAATTCTCTCGGTTAATCATTTTCATATCGAGACTCAGCAGGCCATCTGCACAAAGCTCCCTGAAAGCTTTAAAAAGACCATCTTATCTTCAAGATTGGTATGCAGGATGAGGTAACTACATCATACTACCACGACGCTCCCGCTCCTCGTCCCTTCTCCATTAACCAGTGACAACTTGAGGGTTTGTTAATATGTACTTACCTGGAGCATACCCAACTCCCCACCACCAGGTCCAGGGCATGAAGGAATGGTGGAAGATGTGTAGGAAGGTAATCTGGCCGTGCTTTTTCCTCAACACAAAGAAGATCTAACAGAGCGGACACTGGTTAGAACACAGTTTACTAAAACTGAACATTAAGGCACATTTTATAAACCATGGCATCAGAATAGGTCAACGTACTGTGTCCATCAGCTCAACAATCTTTGAGAACCAGAAGAGCCACGCCACTTGGACCATCTAACAATGAGAGACGTTTTAGTTGGTGACCCAGTGGAAAGAAGGTCAATTTTTATATTTATACGTTTAATAATAGTAATTATTGAAGAGTTAGAGGGACTTACTCGTAGTGCTTGAGGACTGTTAGAGGTATCAATTGCATCACATCTCCAAGTATACGTTGTGGCCCAGCCAGACATCATAAACTGCAAATAAAAATAAAAGTTACTTGGACTTTATCTTTGCTGAGAGCACCGATCCTTACAGATGCAGGTTCAAACAAATAACTATATGCAACAACATCCATTGAGGAAATCCCAACAATGTACATTTACTTTATTCTTTTAATATTTTAAATCCTAGATCACAGATTCTTACTTCATATACGATGAATATTGACAAGGCCACAAGAAAGAAGTTGTAAACTATCATAGGCTCCTTGAGCTGGAAAGGTTTGCGATTGGCCATTAAGCGAGGTCCGAGGTACAGTACAAAGAACAGGTAGCCCAGCAGTATCGTCGTCATGGGTAACGGATTCTGCATCAGAGGATAATCTCTGATCCGTGGATCTAGAGGAGGAAAGGGAAAATATATTTAGACAAACACAAGTCTGTATTTTCCAAGTGTGAGAAATAACAAAAAATAAACCTACCAATTCCTGACAGAATGAAATCGTAGATATCCTTGGCATGTGAGCCCATCTCCCGAATCTCCTGAAGCATATTGGCCCTCTTGTATTGTTATGACCCAATTATCTGCAAACAAATACACAAAAAGCTCATTGTTAGTTTCAGCTCAAAGGAAAACAAAGCAAAAATCCTTCCAGAACTCCATGAGAATATCTCAAGGGCTGAAATTTGACTCGAAGCAAAACAGCATTTGTTATAAACCGTGTCGAAAAACAACACGTTCTTAAGTTCAAACCTGTCATGCCCGGATCATTTTTCCTGTTCAAACAGAACCCTGAACAGATAAAATTACAGTTACATTTCTAGAGGAATTAAAAACATACAAAATAATTTTCTGAAGAAAAAAAAAAAATACAACTTTTTATTTCTCCTTCTATGTCTTGCTGGTGTCCTCGGGGAGTTCGTTCTCACAATTCCTGATTCAGCAGGTCTGAAATGCAATTATACTAGAGCAGAGTCGCTCATCTCACACCAAACAAACACTCCCAACAAAAATTCCCAAGATGCTTTGCCCTGGTTCGAACCACTCATCAGACATGGCCTGATATCTGAGAGGAGGTGCTACAAGGAACTGTGGGGGCATCCCTCATCCCACACTGAGGCTGGCTGTTTGTGTGCAAGAGTCAGGCCACAAGTTAAAGCGCAATACTGCCTCCACCAGTAGGTGGACCAGCAGTTTGTTTGTTTTTTTGTTTTTTTTTAAAGTTCCTGGTCACTGAACCCGTTAATCCGACAACTGTTCCTTCTTGTGACATGGCAGTTTTATAGAGACCATTAAAAGCAGTCGGCACACGAAAACGCTGCCATGTTGTTAGAACTGGGCATTTTCTGTTGATCGAAGCAGATTTCAAATTTAAACTACAAAACATATTTATATTCAGGGTGCGGTCAGCGCTAGCCACACTGGACCCAGAGGATCCATTGTTTGATAAGAGTCTACAATGCTTTTCACTGCCAAAAAAAAAAAAAATACAGCCCTCTTAAAGTCAATATAATTAAAAGCTAATAATGTAAGCCTGTGGAATGAAGGTCAGGTGACCCCGAGCTCACACGGGTGCCTAGTAAGGCAAGGAAAAAGAAAAAGTTTACAAAAACTACATGGGGATTCAGGTTATGCATGTAGCGAACAACAAACCAGATCCATTTGACAAGTAGGAAATCTTTATTTATTTTTTAAACAAAAAGTTATAAATCTGATTGGGAAATTGTGCAGAAGTCACTTTCTCTTCCGTTTTCACTGCAACTTGGTTTCTAACTGAAATCCAATTGGAGGGGGAAAAACAGAAGAGAAAGTGACTTCTGCACAATCCAAAAATGAAACGCATTTAGAGTTTGTGATAATCTTTACTTAGTTGTCTTTCTTGTCGAGCTTCCAAATTTACCGCAGCATTCCACACCGTTTTTGTAATAGCCGCATCGCTTCCTTCCGATGACATTGTGAAACCAAAGAGCTGTGCATTTGTGACATCAACATTCCTGCATCGAGTATGACAGTCAGTGCATTTCAGAAGCCCCTTGCACAAAGTGGTTGTTTTTTTTTTTGAATTGACGGATGAGGCTTTTGGCCAACCACCTTACATTTCAACAAGAGTATCACCATGTCTGTTGTGTAGAGTCTTGTTCTGAGGGAAAACGCTGAAAAGTTAAATTGATCACATTCTGGTATAGCAAGTGATAATGCTTTTCATAAAAAAAAATTTAAAAAAAATACCAACTCAGCATCACCACTGTTAAAAAGTGCAGGTTTGAAGAAATCCCACCACAATGAGTTGAAAGTATCCAAAAATATCCAATTTTCAAATCTGAACAGGCAACATGTGACTGCCTAGAATGGATACTTAGAATAAAACTGACTGTACAAGTCAGAAGGATAGTCTTGTGATCACAACACAACCAAGAATGAATATTTGTGTGTTCTGAGAACAGGATGAAAGTAGAAGTTCAAAGAGTTCAGAGAATCCGATCCCCCCACCCCCACCACCCAACCCCACCCCACCCATTTCTCCATTAGAGAAACTACAATTATTACCACCAATAATGTTTGTCTAACAGCAGTTGCTTTACCTCACCTGGATAATAAAGTATAATTTATTGCATCCAGTTATCAATTAACTGACACATGACGCCACCCAACAGCCCACCAGTTAAACATAAGCACCACCACAGGATTTGGACTAGCAGTATACTGAAGCCCGACCAATCGGCACTTGTCATTGCTTATCATTGCTTATTCCACAGGTCAACACAAACTTCCTCTAATAGTTAAGAGGGGTCCAGGAAAAAAAGGAATACCAACTTGTGATCATGTGGCCATTTAAGGCCCATTCTACTTTTAATAAAAGTAATTTAAAGCTTTTTAGAATTCCAATTTAGCCTTTTTCACTTCTGAGTCGAGTCCTAAAAGACCAGTCCCACTACAACAACCTATTCATTACTGAACGACCTCGACTTAAATGGCGTGGCTGGTTCGAAGCAGAGATACAGTGAAAAAAAAGAGGGGAAACATTTTCTTAAGCGAGCCATGTCAATGAATCATAGGGATGGAAAAAAGGAAGCTCACGAGTTAAGAGTTAATGATGAACAAACCGGAGCTGCAGAGATGGAGGAGGAAAAAAAGAAAAAAAAGTCAGGAGATGGGGGAGGGGGGAGCAAACCAGGAACCCATTTGTTAAACATACAGTGTATTATCTTATAAAAACAGTGACAAAAAGCAGCCTGAATGAAAGGAACCGAAACATTGAGTGAAGAAGCTTAAAACAACCTTGAACTGCTCCAAGTGTTGATAGACTCCACACACACAAGTTGGTTCACGTTGAGCAACTTACCTTGTTGAGACAAAAAAATTTCCCGCTTAAAAACCACAAAAGCCAAAGTGGACTCCTCTTGCACAGCACGACAACGCCTAAGTGTAAACTAAGAGGGCAGGCGGCGGCGGCGGCGGCAGCAGCAGCAGCAGCGGAGGGAAGGCAGCAGAGAAGTGACAGAAAGAGATGGGATTGAGAAAGTAAACTGACAAAGTGTGACTGGTACAGCGGTCTTCCAAAACTCCACCCTCCCTGACTCATACAGTGGATGAATAACTAGTACACACAAGGAGAGGGAGGGAAAGAGGCTGAGCCTGAAAGAGAGAGAGAGCGAGCGAGGGAAGAGAGGGACTGCTCTGTGTAACAGACCGGCTCAGAGAGAGAGAGAAAACAACTGAGGTGACAGATTACCCCTATTTAAAACCCCACACTACCTTGATGTATGTATCCTGTGACCGCCCCCAGGTTTCACGGAGCTGCCGTCAAAACCCACCCACCTACTTTGCCCTCGTTGTCACACCCTTCACTCACTTGAAACACCAGAAACCCTACTCTGGAGTCGCCCTGTACATGGCTTCTCTCCGGGGTGGGCTGATAATATTATTCACAGGGAGCGGGCGAGAAATCAGTAGACACTCTGTTATCATGAAGGGAGCCATTGTTACGCCTTTACTGGTCCTCGGCCCGGCCAACACCCATAAAGCAAAACTAGCTTCCATTTCTTTTCCTACGTCGCTGGACAATCCACGGCATGACTAAAATGCCTCAATAAGGCATACTAGCCTCCTCCTATAGTTTGTGTTTGGTCTGTATTGTCCAACTAGAAATGCTTTACAAGCCTGTAAAGTTCAGCTTCATTAGGTATTCACCAAATTTACACATGCAAGTCCAGTTCAAAAAAGGACAAATCCAAGAAGCCTCTCCTGGCCAGCTCATGGAAAAAGAAAAGTGTTGGATAAATTTGAACTACAAGGCAAGATAAGAGCCATAAAGATGATGTTTGCTCAGGGTTGGATAGCAAAGCAAAAGGCAGATGAAATTAATCGCTGCAATGGGAAGAAGTGAGTCATATGGCAATGCTTAAAATTCTTTAGTGTTGTGAAAAAGAGGTTTCACTCTCCAATAGGAAACTACTTATTCTGATCCCACTGCCACACCCAGCCATGCTAAAGGAGAAACACAAAACTGTTACACCACCTGCTTTTGCACATAACGACTTTGGCATCCAAGGAGTTTTCGGGCTTTCTCAAACACCAAGCCTGGAATTTTTAGTATTATAAATGTAATTTAATCTTAATACATGGAAAAAAGAAAAGAAAACTCATCTAACCTCTATTAAAGTAATAGACAAATCATTTGTGCTCATTTGTCACTAAAAGGCCCATTTAGAGCTTCCAGGAAAAACCCCGGTTATGGATCATTTCAGCCTTGGAAAGATGGATTTTGTACACGCTAAAGTTCAATAGGACGGAAACACAAAGTCTAATAAACGTATTAGTTAGAAGAAGAAAAAAAAAAGTGTTTGAGTTTTCGTCAGAGCTATAACAAATGGTTCATAAAGTTTTGTTTCAAAAATTCCACACATTTATCATCAGTGTACTAGACCGCTTTGTAAAGATTTGCATCACTCGCACGCACACACACACACACACACACACACACTATAAACTTTGTTTAAAGAGGCTGATAAGTAAAGGACACAGAAACAAGAGCCCATAAAATGCCTGTAGTACTGATAAAAAAAAAAAAAATTAAAAAAAATGGTGGTTTTGAAAGATAATAGTTGAACTTGGCCATTCAGCTCTAGCATGACACAAATGAGCTTATAACGTAAAAGGCCCTCTTTAGTGAGACAGTAACCGACCGAGCCAGTTCGGCCTGTTGCTCTGGCCCTGGGGGCAACACGGGGGAGTGGAGGGAGCACTCCAGTGCAGTTCAGCCCTTCCTCCAAATACCAAAACACACCTGACAACAAAAACGAGACCAGCTGCAGTTTGAGGTGCTGACAGAGACCTTCCAAATATGATTGTCACGCTCCTCAGTGAAACCAGCAACCCTGTTTGTTCCCATTGCACAAAATACAGAATATGACAGAAGTGGAAGTGCTACAAACGGTGGTTTACACGAGCAGCTACTTTACTCTCGTACTGATAAACTTGACACTGAGAACAGTTGATGTTTATCTCACTTCCGCTCAGACCATTATCTGTATGACTGACAGAATCAAACCAAAATACACTGAATATCGATCTAAGGGAAAGTAAAAGCAACATCTTGATAAAACCCGTATTTTTATTTTTTTAAATCAAAAGTTGTACATCAGATGTCAAACTGCGTGAAAACCTTCCTAATAAAAGCAAATACATGCTTTCAGACACAAGCTGGTAAACATACGTTGTGTTAATGTCAGCGACAGACCAAAAAACTAAAAAAAAAAAAAAAAAAAAAAAAAAATTAAAAAAAAAAAAAAAGCCCATTTTAAACGGTAAGTCAGTTCAACTTTTGGACATTGATGCAAGGTTTACATTTACCAATAGCTCAGAATTAAACTGTATAATCTTAATACATTGAGATGTAAAGAGCACATGCACAGTGAGCAAACTGTGCTGCAAATGCTTTATGGCAGCAAGCACAAGTCTCCCTGAATTTCCACTAGAATGTCACAAAGTGGTGTGACAAATCAGGCTCTCCCGACAGGGTAAAAATAACTGGTCAAATTACGTAAAGCAAAAACTTCCATTACTCTATAAAGTGTATGAACTTCACCTCTAAAAGAACACTACTGGCAATTTTTAGACGAATTGCTTCACGCAAACTGCATTCCTGAGAGTCTGCGGTCTGGCCCCACGTAGAAAGTCCTGAAGGCAGCGACAACAAAAAAAAAAAAAAAAAAAACCTGACGGCGCACCGACCGGTTACGTAAAGTCAGCTTAATGAACGCGAAGCTCACGTGGCAAAAACGCCGACACACATTCCAGTCAAGCCAGCTGGATGACAGACTCCAGAGAAAACAAAGGTATTAGTAGTATGTTCGTGTCCTCGGGGGCAGATCTGTCACCCGCGACCCCAATCTTCAGTCCAACTGCATTTTATTCAATTGTCTGAAGCTGATAACTAAGAACTTGGCTGTACAAGCTGGTTTCATTCAACACTTGCCACTAGGATTCAACTGAACCCCAACTTGCTTTGCAGCTTCTCCATCCTGACACACTGAGACTCTGAAAAAACACATACCTGTGCAAAAGGTATGTGCTACATACTCGCAAGAAATGAGACTAGCCACGTGAGGACTACTTACACTACTATTGCATAACAAGGACTGAACTTACAGACTGATTTAGCATCTTGGAAATGAAATGATGATTGTGCTGTTTAGGAGTTTACACAGAGTGTGCCTGAAAAAGTGTGTGAATGTAAAAGCATGCGTCTGGAGGAACACCTGAGTGCACGTGTCAAATGTTCATTGTAGTTTATATTACATAACAGTAATGATATTGAAAGAATGCTCAGCAATTATGTAAATATTTAGTTGTTTTTTTTCCCCCCATACATGCTCAAGTTAAACCAATTTGGTTTTAATTTCCTAAGATGTGGCGGAAAAGTCTCACACACATATATACATGCCTAATTTTACCCCTTCCAACCTTCAATCTATAGAGCAAGGCATCTTTAAGAAACAGAAACCTCAGCATTTGTTCTACAGCCTTTCCTTTGATTGCTGGCAAAAATACACAGGCTGGTGACGTAATACGAGTTGCATAATCCGGTGTTATTCTGGATTAAATATCCTTTCTCTAAAGAACCTTTGTTAGGAACTTGTGTGATATTGGAACAGTGACCAGTCAAAACCCTCAGCTTTGAATGCACATTAGCATATTATCAAGCATCCATAGCAGATTTTACATACCATAAGAATGAAAACTAGTCACTTGGTAAAACCTAAGCACGTGTTTTAAAAAGGCAAATCAAACGAACAACCAACCAAATGCTGAAGTTGCAGTAATCACCCCAGTACAGGAATGTTGCCTCGGGACCTGCATGTTCGCGCTACCTCGCAGTTGTATTTGTGTGTGTATGCCGTGGGAGGAAGGGGAGAGGGGCTGCATCACCCCTACCTGCTGGCTAGACGGTCAACACTGCTCCCATTCTCTTAAAGCACCTCCCTCTTTTCTTCTGTCTGAGTACAGGTCTCAGATTTCTGAAACTTTCCACAGCCGACAGTCCACTGCATCTTTATGAACCCACCTGACTTCATGGTGAGTGTGTTTGTGTGTGAGAGAAAGAGGGGAGGGGGGGATACCAAAAGAAAAACAAAAGCCTGCACTTTAACAGGTGCAGGAAGCATGAAGTAAATTTGCATGGTGCCGTCATTTAATCTGTGATCATGCATAAAGGAATTCTTTGAAAAAACATTTCTAAAAACAAACAAAGTAGAAGGATGTAAATGGCTATGCATAAGAGTTTTATTTTCTTAGGACTGAGACTTTAAACCAGACAGAGTCATTAATTATATGAAAAGTTGGCCCCATTAAGCTATTATAACACAGGAACTTGACTCTTCAGATTAGTAATAAGCCATCTAAAGCATTTAAGAGACAAAGCCAAACGTGAGCACACTGCAATGTCTGCGATAATCCCTCATTAAAAAGAAGTGTGCATGCAAGTCAGTTTACAGCATCTTAAAAAAAAAAAAAAACCTGACTTGATAATGAAATGCATGTTGAGATTATGAAAGTCTTTAATATGACTGGAATGAGACTGCGTCTGTCTGGATACCTGAGGAACTGCTTTAACAAATACCTGCACTTGCATACTTTTAAATGCTTTAACAAAAAATAAATCAATAAATAAATAAAATACAAGTAAATGTGAAGGCCTCCACTCCCCCCCCAAAAAAGACAAAAAAAGACATAGAAATCACTCCTCTCTTCTTACAGTTTTAAATTTACAGTATTTTTACCATGTGACCTTTGGCACACATTTGCAATGGAATGGAAAATCGACTTCCATTTAGCCACCCTAACTAAACATGCTGGTTAAAATAGAGAACCAGTCATAACATACTGAAGGACATAAAACCAGTACCTAAACTGACTTTACTTCCTCTCTTTGGAATTGAAGAGTTTAAATTACAACATAGGAATTCAAACAGATGCTTATACGGACTTAAATGCATATCAAACATGGAGCTTTAAGCACTTCTAATCCAACTTCATCAGCTGTTTAGATCTGTTCACTTAAAAGGCCTCAAACTGAAACCCATACTGTCTACCGCTGTCGTTCATGCGGATTATGGCCACACCCCAAACAAAAGAGATAACAGTTTATTGACAACTTCACACTTCTTCTACTAGACAAAGTTCCCTGTCAACATGTGAGCACTTAAGTGACATTCAGATATTTGGCCAAATGAAATGCTGAATGTCGGGTATGGTAGCGTCTCCACCCTAATGGAAATAACCCGGAATGAGCATTCTCCTAAAATACTTGTTTATAGACATCAGAGTGCACATTTACTGCAAGTCCCTTGAACACATACGTCTCACTCCCAGTCGGAGTATTTTCCAAGAAAGTTGCTTTAGAACAAGTCGGTCCATAAATCGAGCCTTTGAGGGCATTTGACTAAATTAGTACGAGTTCAAAGAGTTTGTGGAAAACATTTCAAGAGAGAAGCCTTAAGTTAACCGACAGTAGTCAGAGGTGCCAAGTTCACACACTCTGACATTTTATGATGTGCCCTGACATGATTGATTTTTAACTCGGGAGTTGTTGCATTGTTCTTCAGTGAATTAACTCACTTCGGCAAGCAGTAAGTTTTAGGGTAGCTTGCCCATTAAAAACCCAAAAAAACCTAAAACAGGTTTTAACATGAGGTGAAGTGAAATGACACATCACCCCACTACACATGCTCGCTGATGAACGGGAGAGAGGTGTGAGGTGTGGTCGCACCACCGACACACTCAGCACCGCTGGCTAGAGGCACCGTCAGAAAAAAAAAAAAAAAAACAGTGTTTAGAAAGACCCAGTGTCATTTCTACTGATTGAAGATTATTTTAAAACTACTCAAGGCCATCAGAGAAGGTGTTGACATTTGAAGGTGAAGTGATAAGAGTACGATGCTGAACTGTTAACAGCCACAGTGCTGCTGTAGTGTTTACATTGCTATCAGAGATACAGCTGGGCTGGTTCACCTTGAGGCCTTTTGTCTAAGTCACACAATTGCTTGTTGACACTGTAAACATTTGTCGTAACTTTCAGTTAGTAACCCACAATCTATCTTGGCACACAATTTGGAAACCATCAAAAGCTACTTTGACAGGGAAACACATCGGTGGCGAGGGGCATTTAAACCATTTTATTCACTAATCAAAACTTTATAAAGCTTAAGTTGTTTAACCAAACTACTTCTTGTACATGCACTTTGTCTGAGGTGGGATTTATGGTCCAGCATCAGCGTAATCTCTCAAGCTAAACAGTGGAAAATTGTGGCGATTCAAATAATGCAGAGGCTGCAATCAAATGCATACCAGCGCCAATAAATATCTTTGAGGAAGACAAATGCATAGCATCCCTTTCTCATATAATCAGACTTCATACATTAAATGCACTTATGGATGTTAACCTTAGGCAATAATAAGTTACACCAATTAAAATTACATCTACTCGCCTTTTCTTTCTCAATCACATATTACATAACAGATGTGATGTTGGATGCAGTTCTCCGCCTCGCCACTATAAAAGATCCAACATCATTTAGTTTTTCTGGCACAATCTAAATGTTGCTAGTGGTCTGAAAGTTGTTTTTTGTTGTTATGGTTTTGCCCCTTTATATATGCAACAACTTGACTTTGTAACCACGTTTTACCGGAAAGATTGGTTAAAGGCGAGTGCGTTTCTGAACTGGAGAAAGCCGAGTGTGCGCTTTTGAGTCGCTCTGGCTTAGCCAGCGTTAACCGTTAGAAACCGTTGTGACATTTGACCAGCAGGTAAGCTGCATTTCACTTCTCGCGGAAACACATTTGGAGCAGTGTGCACATTAATATGCTGTCTTTTTATTGCCTCACTTTAGATGCATGACAGCTATAAAACGGGAAATGACAGCAAACCTCTTCAAAGCGCAGAGCAACAATAGGTTTCCCACTGTAGGGGGGATCTTCCCCTTTGTCCGGAGCACAGGTGCACGGGCGATACCATCATCCGCCCAAACAATTAGTCCAGTCAACACCGGATATCTGGTTAGGGGTAACGCCTAACTTTGAGGGTTT
>VUQR01037296.1:55083-65376 GCA_015108515.1 Hemichromis elongatus
AAAAAAAAAAAAAAAAAAAAAAAAAAAAAAAGGGGGGAAAGAAAAAGGATTATATACACTAAAACTGTAGTTTTAAATTTTAGTGTAAGCGTAAGAAAAAAAAGACAGCCTTTAAAGCCAAACAACAAATGAAAGCCTTGAATTTGACGTTGTTTAAATTGGCATCTAGCCCCCCTCCCCCCTCCTCCCTGAGACAGAAAAAAACCCCAAAAAAACTGCAGCACCTTAAAGTAACTCTGAGTCAACATTTAACTCACAGTTGAACAGTTTGAAAACAATGTCCTACTCACTTTTACTGAAGTAAACCTGTGGAGTCTGTCGAATGAATGCAGGAGATAAGACCCAAAGCGTGGCTGTAGTTAGCTGCGCTTCCTCTTCCTCTCGGCTTAAATCTTCCTCCTGACCCAACCCTTTGATGGAGGCGGAAAAAGGTGGAGTCATCTCTACACTGGCGTAAGTCAGTCGCTTAATATGGACGTAATCATCTCAGTGTATCAAATGTCATTTCGTCTCTATTCCGCGGTCAGTCACAGATGTTTCATTGTAGCAGCTTTTAATGTAAATTCGATACAGTTTTGAGCACAGTTCACGTTCTTTGTAACTACTACTGGTTACAACTATCAAAAAAACAACTGACAACCAGAAATGACTCAGTTTTGTTTCCCTCATATGTAAACAGATGTATGTAGAGTATAGGGAAGTTGCTATATCTTTAAAGAAAAACTAAAATACAATTAATAAGCTACACAAATAATCATACCAAAGCAGTCCGTGCGTATAGAATAATTACACGTATATACTAGGCCTGAAATAGTTCAGCAAACTGGCTGTGCCTTTTATTATTTTAACAGTTTTTTCTTCTTTCTTTCTTTCTTTCTTTTCTTTCTTTCTTTCTTTCTTTTGTTTTACATAAACACGTGGTACATTCCTTAGGCCAGACATGTTTCCGTTTATGTAACAGATTTCTAATTTAAATTTTTTTTATTCGTTTGTTTTTTTAAATGAGTGGATTCTATTTACCCAAAGCAGTCACACACTCCTGGCCTTTTAAAGTGAAACGAGTAGACGCATTCAAATCTCCTGGGCAGCAGAGTCCTGGTGGTGAGATTTAACTAAAATGACGACTGTGAGAGATCTGTAGGCTTCCAGCCAAGCCATGGCAGCACAAATGGGACATGTGCTCTACCTGTGGTGTAATGAATAACCTCCAAATCACCTGCAGTAGGCTAAGTGGTGATTCTCCGTGGGGTTTTGCAGAAGGCTGTAGTCACAAACTGATGACCTTTGTTCTTACTGGGGGTCCCTACAAGCAATAATGTAATAAATTCCGAGGGTGAAGAATTTGAGTAAAACGCAAGAAAATATTATAAATAAACAACAATTAAACTTGTGTTATGGTCAAAATTCCTTTTTTTAAATTCATCCTTTATTTAATTGGAAAGTCATTAAAAATTTTCAAGGTGAAGGTGGCCAAGCAGGGGTACCGCTACAACACAGCATAAGAGACATAAACATAAACAGAGTTATTACAATTCTGAAGGGTCTTCTTGAGCCTGCAGGTTAAACAGCGAAAATTCATGTTTGACCATGTATGTGCTTAAACGTACAGTTTCATTTGAAACAATACTTTTTGCTTTTGAGCTCCAGAACAACTGAGCACTTGATGCCAACATGAGTGAAATTCCACGATGAAAGCAATTAACCAGATGACACTGTACAAATGTTAAAACTAGATTAAAATGCAAACTTAGAGCATGTAGGTTTATCTAGCAGTAGTTTAAGATAAGATCACGCCAACAGCTGTACTAAAATGTAACTCTACAAAGTCACGCTTTTTATATATTTAAGGCATTTATTTTTATTTTATTGTCTTTTATCATATGCATGTGCAAGAAATTGTTCTCCTTTAAAAAAATCCATGTTACATTCAAGAAATTGAAAAGTATATGGTGCTCAAGGTGATGTGTTTTCAGAGAATAATAGCAGGGTATTACAGTAAGTGATGGTATGAGGTAGGTGAGGAAATGCCGACTGGTTCAGCATCCTCGTCTGTCACATATCTGGATGATGACAGTCACTCTGACATGGAAAACTAGAGCAAAGGGCAAGGAATAATCATAAATGCACACCTCGGTGATTCATCCACTCTTTTCGTGTGTCATGGAAAAAGATATGAATAGCAGTGTAAACAATCATTTTTTTCAGAGTTTGAACTATTTCTCTTTAACGTTCTGCTTTATTGTTTATTTATATTGATGAATAATTTTTTTTATATTTTTTAACTCAGATAAATGAGTCTAATTTTTTGGTCATTTGACACAATCATCAGTTGAATAATTAAACTATAATGTAAATGTAATAAGCACACTGATAATTCAAATGTGGCAGAAAGTTGCTGATTCTTTAATTCGTGGCCATTTCTTTTTACAGTATTGGAAACAATGCTAACCACTACCGGATTCAGTTATTGGAGCAGATTAATATGTTATAGTTAATAGTCAAACCTAGAAAATGAACCAAGGCAAACTTATGCAATAATTCAATAATTACTTAAGCAGTTCAGTCTATTCAAGCCTAAAACAGGTGATGTCAGTTTTGCACAACCATTAACCATCTTTATGTATGTTACAGTATACTTATGTTTTATTTTTGTTACTTTATATTTTATTGTTAAATGTGTGGCATAAAAACCCAGCAACAACAATAAAAACAATCTCACCTGTCAGTTCTTCTTTTACTCTCAAACTAAAAATAACTGACAATCAACTTTAATCATGATTTAGTTATTTAAAAAAGGTAATCAGCTGCTCATCAGTAAATAGGGTGTTTCCCTTGCTGATAACAGACTGATAGCTCTGACTAGCCTCTAAGTTATCCACAGCCACACGCCATCATCACAGTCATGCTGACCTCTGGTGGATATATTGGAGTACTGCAAGTTGGAGCGACCTTCCCCCACCATTAAGTTTTGAGTGTATTGTCAAATAGACGTAATCCATATATATATGAGAATATATATTGATAATATGTATGTACAGACACACAAACATATACAGTTTTATCAGCAGGGAGGGAATGATTTCACAAAATATAGACAGCTTCTTTTTTGCATGTTGCAGAGAGCTTGTGCACTTTAGTATCACCATTTTTCTGTAAGACAAACAGAGCAGCTATCACAAAAAAGGTAACCTTCTAATGTCACAAGGCTTGTTTCTTCATGATTTGAAGAAGCTTTTTTAGTTCTTTAAAGTGAAATTTTGTCTTTCAAAGAGCAGTTTTTCCATGTAGGGAACACACTGAATTCCAAAGCAATTTCTTTAAAAGGCAAAGAATTTAAATAATATGTTATTGAGACTTCATAAAAAATAGCCAGGCATCATGGTCGTGGACTGCCAGGCATCCAGAAATGTTTGTGGGATTATTCTTTTCCCTGTGTCCTATAAGTGGCTCGACAGAAGGGATGTTTTCTCAGGACCTTTACCAGAGGGCCGGGCTTTGGTTGGATAAGAGGGTTGGCTGCTTTGCCTTCAGAATGACAAGAAAGAAAAAAAAATGGAAAAGAGGGAGGGCAGAGTGAGTGTTTGGGGAAGGCCTTTTTCAGCCCTTCTTCTCTTTCAGTTTATAGGTCCTCCACACACCCACCCACATACTGACACACACACAGATAGCAGAACCTACTAGACAAAGTCAGGAAGTGACATCACCTACAGGAAGAGAAGGCAAATATTTTTTTTCTCTTCTAGTGTGTTGTCTGTTTTCCTGAGGGAAGTTGGAGCCCCTTAAGATCGTTAGCAACTAGCAGAGAGAAAATTCAGAGGACCTAGAGGGGGCAGAGTCACTGAAGCAGGCTTTCACAGGGAGTTTAGAATCAAAGGATCCAGACACTCGAATCCTCCCTGAACTTCCCACAACTCTCCACCACATTCCAAACACTCCGCTGCAGGATTTCGGCCAGGTACAGTGTACAGAGACTTTTCCTATTCTGTAATGCCTTGTTTTGCTTTCCCACTGACAGTTTATTTCATTTTGCTGCACCATGAAAGACTTTCAAGAAATTGCAGTGTTTGATGGAAAATTAGTAGAAAGGGAAGAAAAAGGCATGCATGCCACATTACATGCTCTAACATGCTTCAGTGTGACTGATGAGGCAAGTAGGGACACAAATTGGTCAACAGTCACTTCCTCCTTCATACTGTCACATTTTTCATATCCCAAAGATGTCTGAGATGTATCTTTAACTGAACCATCGTCTCTCAGAGTTTATGAGTGAATGAAACTCTCTCTGACTCTCGTTTGTTATGGACATATTCAGAGCTATCTACTGACCACGTATTCAAGTTCCCCCAGTGGTGAGTTTTGCACTGAGATCAGGCAAACTATAAAAGCTAGTGGAAAGAGCCAATGGATATGATGACATATGTTTTTATTTTTGGCCATTGCCTTTTCCTCAGATTAAGACAGGAGGGAGCCCAGTCCTCTAAAAGCTTTACAAACACGTGAGAGGCCTGTGGGTTGTGATTTTTGAGGTTATTTTCTTAATAGAACAACACTCATATCAGTATCATGTGATGGGAGTACAGCTTGACATGAAGTGACAGAAACATCTGCTAATTCAAGTCACCAGAGCCTCAGTTACAACCGTGGGAACTCATGAATACGGCAGTTGAAAATGGGACTCGGGACACAATGCGGCTGCAGTATCATGTGTTGCAATCACAGTCGCTTTAATCTAGGTGTCAGATCTCTGGACATTCTTCCCACATCATAGAAATGTGCAAATCTCTCACATTAGCACGTTTAAAAAATAGAGTTGTGACTGTAAAATGTAACTGTCCATCTTGTTTTAAAATAAATCCAAGTTAATATTATATCAAATAAAATGTGCAATTATTAGTGCTTCATTTTAATGACATTTAAAACCTGTGAGGTCATGCTCCCAATACGAGCAAATCGCCAGACAGATGGACAATAGCTTTGCACAAAAAATATTTATCTATCTTCAGGTTCACATCCACTTTCTCCAAGAAAAATGGGCAGTTTTTTTAATCCACGTTTAGTGTTTTCCCCCCAATTTAAAGTCCTAGTTCTGCCTTTAAGAGCATTAAAACTATTTCACTCAGGACATTTTCTCTCACAGTCCTCTTGAGGACAGTTTAATCTTTAACGGATCACAGCACACCATTCATTTTCCCAGTTCTGCCTGACTCAAGTGGGCTGACTTTTGCTACAGCACACTGAAAATGTTGCTATTTTTACTGATAGCTGCAACTGAAAACCCTTGTCATTTGGGTCACAAAAAGCAGCTGTGACTAAAAAAAAACAAACATTTTAGCTGGTCTTTATGAAAATGTAGGATTTTTTTTTAACTTTATTATAGTTATAACAGTCGTGTCGTTGTTTTCTTTTTTGTTTTCAGTTTGAAAATTGCATGAATTGTTTTACCTTTTACGTTTTATTCATTCCAAAATGCCCAAATAAGGTTTAAAATGTCTGTTATTATCTTCACAGTGCCATCGTACTCAAGGAAAACAAGAAGTCCCTGGAGTCTTTACATGACAGACGCTCACCACCTGTGACCTGATTCCAAGAGCTGTAATCAGGCTGGTTCCTCTCTCCCAGGAAGGCGACACATTCTCACACTCCAATCTAATTATTTTTCATCGAAGCGCATTCTCCCCTAATCTCAGGGGAAATAACTGAGTCGATGGCATTGTGTCTTGGTCAAGTGTTTAGCAAAGACAAAACATTTAGGCCAAAGAAGCGCTTTGAGCCCGGTACGCAGCGATTTGAACTGTACAAGAAGGCCCAGGCTTCGCTCAAATCTGGCTTGGACCTGAGGAAAGTAGTTCAGCTCCCAGAAGGCGAGAACCTCAATGACTGGATTGCTGTTCACGTGGTGGATTTCTTTAACAGAATCAACCTAATCTATGGCACAGTGAGCGAGTACTGCAGCGAGCGCACGTGCCCTATCATGTCTGGGGGACTGAGGTATGAGTACAGATGGCAGGACGGTAAAGACTACAAGAGACCCACCAAGCTGCCCGCTCTCAAGTACATGAACCTGCTTATGGACTGGATAGAGTCACTCATCAATAATGAGGAAATCTTCCCCACAAGAGTAGGTGTGTGTGAGGAGTTTACAAATAAAACCATCAGACTGCTCTTGAGTGTGTAAGCTAATACATGACTGAGTGCTGCCTGCAGAGATTTTATAGTAAAGTGTCAGCACGGAGTGCAGAGGTGCTCTCCTTCATTAAGCCCTCAAATGCAATGATTGAGTTCAAAGAGAGGTTAATTAGACAATAAAATGTTGACATTTAGAGGGGATCGGTGACTAAATGATCATACTTTTAAAGGTGAGAACTTCATGTGTCACAGCAGCGTGAGCTCAGAGCCTCTCTGTGGCGCAGTGGTTAGCACTGGCATTCTGGGACTTATCTTCTTCTTCTTGCTATTATCTTATAGCAAGCCTAGACATGCTAGGCAGGTATAAAGGTACTCAACATTTCCCACGAGTGTGACTGGGTTCTGGTTGTGTGTCAGTGCTTGACAACTCCTTCAGGGTGTTTCTGCCCCTCCCTCTGCTCGGTTATCACAATCCCCCATGGACCTGAGGGAGAAATAGACAGCAATGCTGTCTTCACTGCACCTTTGCTTAGAAATGAAATACTTTTCAGCTCTTCAGCACAAAACACAGATACTTTTATAAGGTCTTTTGTGATCGAAACTACTCAATAGATTATTTATGAAATTAGGCCCATTGTAGATTAGCATTACTAACAATGCACTTTAAATCTGCATACATGGTAAATCTATTTACAAATGAGTCCTAGAGTTTTATTTACCAGATCTACTATTTTATCAAACCAGCTTCTCAATATAAGTCTTTTTATTTCTTATTGTTTCCCTTCTTCATCCTAGGAGTACCTTTCCCCAAGAACTTCCAGCAGGTGTGCAAGAAGATCCTGAGCCGTCTCTTCCGGGTGTTTGTGCACGTTTACATCCATCACTTTGACAGCATTTGCAGTATGGGTGCAGAGGCCCACATCAATACCTGCTACAAACACTATTATTATTTCATCTCAGAGTTCAACCTCATTGATCATTCTGAACTGGAGCCTCTGGTGAGACATCTGATGTGTGAGTGTGAAGTGAGGATGCATATGAAAAAGAATCAGATGGAGGTTTTGTAACGGAGGAACTGTCAGTCTAGCATCTTGCCAACTTTATCCCAGTTGCGTGAATGCTTGATGTGCTTATTGTTCATCTGTGAGTAGGTGGTGTTTTCCAGCTCAGCATACATAAATAGAAGGCACCGACAATAAAATCACTCAGTCTGAAGCTTATAGTGTTCTCACTAAGATAATATATTCAGTATGACACGCGAATTTAATTAGTTTTCACTCAGTTTTCCATCATGAACGAAACATCCATGAAATGGCTAGGTCTGATGAGACACGACTCATAAGAGAATCTGCTGACTTTGGATAGTCATGTGATTAAAGATTGTACTTGTTGCTGTTTTCCAACAAAGGAGCCTCTATCACATCTGAGCTGATGGGGAATGATGTTCCAAGTGCCAATAAAAAGCTGCAGCTATCATCATTACGACGCTAGGGCTGCATATTTCCCCCTGCAATGTGAAAACGGGAACAAGACATTAATGTCAACACGCTGCATAAAAGATAAATCTCTTGAATAGACCTCGTTTTATTGCCCCACCTTTTGTGCCCCAGGAAATTATGTTTGTTTTTAGTCTTCAAGGAGCAACTGCTTTCTTTCTCAGAATCGGTGTTCTCCATTATGACCGCGTAAATGCTCATTTTCTCAAACGACATATTAGACTCGATCTATTAACATCTCCTCTTTTTCTTTTCCTGCAGAAAGAGATGACAGAGAAGATATGCAATTAGACAAAGCCACATGGACAAAGGAGTTTACATTATGATGTTATCTGAGCCCCTTGAGAAAACTTCTGCATCAAAACACTCCAGAGAACTGTTTTGTGTACACTTGTATGAGTGGTTTCCAAGCATATATGACATGGCCCATAATCTCAGCAGACCTCTGCAGATGGTGGCAAAGTTCCTTCACAGACGTTTTCATTTCACATTCATTATGGTGCTGTGAGTTTTCTCGTTATTGTTCTGTATTGTTTGTTTTTTTTACGCTGCATCTCCTGTATTCTGTCTTTCCTTTTGTGCATGTAAATTTTTTTTCATTGTGTAAGTTTTGATGCATTGTTTGTTTTCTTGTTGACCACAGTTTGTATTTTGTAAGTTGTGTTTTTACTGTTTAAAATCTGATTTAAGGGCATAAAAATGCAAGTTCTTCCCGTCAGTCAATCGCGTCTGTTTTCATTTTCGTAGCAGGATGGAAAAAGAAAACCCTAACAACAAAAACAACAATAGATATAGCAAACTAATTGCGATTGGTCGCTTGCCAAACTTGTAATACGGATATGCACATAAATAAAGGCCAGCATCATGCACCAAAAATCCCCACTACGGCTGTGTCACAATTCAGGTTCTGCAGCGTTTTAAGGCCGATTACGTCACAGCGACGCGACGAAGGCTGTCCCGTTTCAAAGGCTGCTTAAAAATGCAGCCTCAAATGCGTACTTAATTTCCCTGAATTTTAAGGATGGGTCAGGTGTATCCTTCATGGCCTAACATATCCCAAAATTCATAGCGTGGCGGTCGGTGTGGATAATTATGCCGAAAAAAACGGCAGACGGCTGAAGCGGAGCGGCCGAAGAGTAAACTGTTAAAAGTAAGTACTGAATATTATGTCACTTATTTATGTTCAAATGTTTAATAACGAAGAACATTAAAACATGACTGTTGGCCACATGTCGGCAAAGTCATGTGACATTAGTGATGTTTGTGCTTTCAGCGTTAACTTGGTTTTAAAGCCGTTGCTTTAGCATGGAGCCAAGTGTGGGAAGCCAGCTTGGAGTGCTTCCGGCCCACTCTGCGGTAGTGTGGGCCACAAACTGCACCGGCAGAAAAAACATTATGCAGCCGCCTTGCCATTGTGTACGGCGGAAGGGTAACCACGGCAGGAAATCTTGATTGAGTTTTTCTGAAACCTGTGAAAGTTATTAAACGTTATTAAGGCCTCGGAGCTGAGAGCTTTACTACGGCTCAGACAGGGCTCCGCATGACTACCCTCAGGAGGCTCTACACACATGACATACATGCATGACTGTGAATACAGTTTCAACACTATTATAATAAGACTGTGCATTCACACACTGTTGGTGTGGACATTACCCAACCTTACTTTAGTTATCTTACAGTGTGGTTAATCTGTTATGCAAAGGTGCCAGCTGAGTCTCAGCGCTATGACTAAGCATCCAGAAGAATGCTGCTTAACTGTACCAGTGATGAAATGACCAGTCTGATGTATGACATCACTGTTTCTAACAGACTTTTTCTCAGCAACACACCCGGATACAACAAGACCCACTTTAGCATTTCTGAAATATTTTCATTTGTCTACAATCAGTATATAACTAGAGAGTTAAAATCACTCTTATTTTGAAAGTGCACTCGATCGTGGTTGCGTCTCCGAGGTGGGCGAGCGTGCCGGAGACAGCTGATTACAATACTTCTTCATTTATTCATCACAACATACTTGGAGACTAAACTATTTGCAGCAGAGCACAACATTTATAGCAGGCGTCGCACAGCTGTATGTGTGTGCGGACGGGCCATGCCAGCTCTCCATCGGCACACACAAACTCATTTTCATATCTTAGTGAAGACATGTCATTGACCTCATGCTTTCGCTGGCCCCTTACCCTAACCCTACCCAACAGTAACTCTAACGCTAAAATCACATTTTGAGTCTCAAAAATGCCTTCAAACAAGTGAGACCAGGAGTGTGGTCCCCACAAGTATAGTAAACTTCCAACATTTGGTCCCCACAAAGATGTTAATACACAAACATGACAAATGAGGGTTTTAAAGTGACTACATAGTGTGGTGGTGAAACCTTTGGCCTAACGGATGAAAGATTGGTGGTTTGAGACCAGGAGCAGACACAAATCCCCGTGAGGGCTGCATGAAGAAATCCATTCGGTGCGAAAATCTGCCATGTGGATCGTCCACTGTGATTAAATGCAGCGTTTACATTACGACTACAAACTTTCTGCTGAAGAGACTTTTTTTTCCACTCAGCTGTTTCCCAGCCTGGCACCCAGGTGTGACTCGGGGGGGAGGACTCTCATACAGACACAACTGCAGGTTCAAGAAACTAATAATGTCTCTGTAACAGACCACGGCAGAC
>VUQR01037297.1:0-27571 GCA_015108515.1 Hemichromis elongatus
CGAGAGAGACAGACCGTCTGTCTGGCTCAGATGCTGGCAGTTCTCGCTGCAGTCTGCGGGTGGCTTCTCCTTTCACAGGGCAGGGAAAAGTATCACATATCCTTCCTGAAAAAGCAGATATGCTTATATTTCTGCAAAAGAATTTTTAATTCTCCATAGTTGATGGATGCAGAATTGCACAGTGCACAGTTCCACTGGACTTGAGTTGATTGTATTTTTTGCTGGTTGATATAGTTTTATTTTTGAGTGCCCAGCTCATATATACTTTTAAAAAGGAGAGTGTAAATGTTACTGGACATTATTGTGTAATTGCCACTGAATAATTTATGTTATACTTTGTTATTGCTACAAAAGAATATTTATTTTATTATTATTTTACATTTACAACTTGTGTTTTTCTGGGGTCCTCGTGGCACCCCATCGAGGAGCAGTAGGCTGTGGATCTCTTAAGATCTCACTGTTGGGTTTGTAAGGTCATGCTACTCCTACATTTCTGTCTTGTTCAAAGATAAGATATAAAACAAAGTTCAAAGCTAATCGACCTGTGTGTTCTCCTTTTTTAAAAATAAGAATCGCTAAAGAATCGAATTGTTAAACAGAATCGAAAATGGAATCGGAATCGTGAAATTCTTATCAATACCCATCCCTATTCATAGGTTTGTCCTTTGATTTACAGAAGTGAAAATAAAATGCTAAGAAAGATCAGCTGTGTGTGTGTTTATTGGAGAGGCCAGCGGATGGTGCTAGCAGCTTAGCTTTCTGTTCCTAATCCTCCTCCTCTTTGTCTCCTCCAGTCTTTCCAGTCAGAGGCAGCTCAGGGACTTCAGACCTCCCGCTTTCTCCTATTCAGCCTCTATCCTGGATTTGGACCCGAAGCCGTTTGACAGCATCCCCCGCCAGCTGCGCCTGGACCAGAAAATCGTCTCCTGTTATCTGAGGACTGGCGGTGCCTTGCCAAAGGGCCCTGTGAGAGAGAAGGAGGACTGCACACTGCTCTTCCACCCCATGTGAGCAGCAAGCTTGACTCACAAGGAGGAGGATAATTGTGGCCCTGATGCCTCTGATGAAGAGAGATGCAGTGTCGGTGGGATTTTGACCACCCTCTGCTGCTGCTCTGCAGGAGGTCACCTCTGAATAACCAGATGTTTGAGTGACTTCCAGGTGTTTGTGTTACTGATTCCAGAGCATTTGTATCACCCTGATTGGGAGGTGAATTCAAACATCTGTCACGCCTCATTAGAGCTTCTCCTGCTTTAATAAAGCATATGGGGTGACAGTTAAGAACTGACCTTCAGATTGCCACATGTGGCAGTGCTGCAGAAGACAGGAGAGGGGAAGTGATGGGAGAAGCAGGTTGGGCTGATGTCAGTTCATGAATGTGGGGATGGCTGTCCTCTGATGTTGAGACAGGGAGAGAAGGAGAGAGAGAGAAGGTAAGGGGGGAAGAATGAGGAGAGGATCTCTGCTTTGCTTTGCTGTCAATGGTCCCAGGTTTAATTCTGAGCAGACTTTGCTTTAATGCCGAAAGAGGTTACGTGGTGTTTGGTCATAAGCGAAACACCGCCTCCCCGTTTGTCCCAAACCTCCCATTGGTTTAATCTGCTAAATATGTGAAAAGGTCAAGCTGCAAGAGTATGTGTGCTAGTTTTGGTACGTGTGTCCTCTTGTGAAAGTTTAACTAGATTTATCTGAGAGGTGAGTTCTTGCATTTCTGCCTCCATTCCAGTAACATTGTGTTGTTGATGCTCACAGTTGGTGTTTTACACATGACTAGAGGTGTAAAAGAAAGGTTTGGATGGTACTATTTGATTAACAAAATTGTGACTGAGAAATGAAAAGTTAGCAAAACTGATTCGACTGTGTCAGCAACACTGAGCTTCATGATATACTCAGGTAAAGTGACTGAGGTTCAGCTGGGCCTTTATCGGAGATGAAAGCACATTACTGCTGCATTTCACTCGTTCTAATATTCATACTAACTGTTGCTCTGTAGAAGTACAGAAACCTTGAATTTCAATGCCCTCGTAACATGGACTCAAGAGTCTTCTGTCATCGGATGGTGACACTAATGCATGATCATCACTCGTGTGATCATAAACGGAGCCCGTCTTTGATTCAGACTAAGCGCTGCGATTTAACTGAGCTGAAAGGTTAATTTATATGTTGAGTCATTCACTATAATGATCTTATCATAGAGAGCAAGTAAACAATCCATACTTTTGCTACCATTTTTTTTGGAAGCGAGTCTTGCTTCTCAGTAATACCTCTGAATACATAGTTGTGCATGTGTACTGTCACCAGTCTGTCGGTTTTCCAGCTTTACACTAAAATAAGCGTTAGCACGCTAAAAAGAACTACCACCATTTTTAATTCTGCCATAGTCAGTTTCAGAATTCTGTGAATGGCATGTTTCTCTTTATATGTAAAATCTGTAGTTTGAGTGAAATTCAGGAAAAGTCAAAGAATTGACAAACATTTGAGTCTGTTCACCCAAGAAAGCATGCACTGTGCATTTAGTTAGGATATTGTTATCATGCCATGCAGGTATTGATCCAATACTTGAGTTCAGTGAAGAGACACTCTGAATCAGTAATTTATCTGTGATAAATAAAATAAAAAATACAGCTATAACTATAGATTTACCTACAGGACCAAGACAGAACCTCATTAATTTAAAGAAAATCTGCTGGCATGAATTAGCTTCATGCTCTGAAGTGCAGAGCAATTCCTGTCAATGTCAACTCTTTGTTTTTGATTAGAAATGCAGCTGGTGTGCAGAAATGTTACGTTCACTTTACTAATAAGTAAACTAATGATGTAAACCAGCATCTAATAACTGGTGCCCGGTCATCAAACCCCTGATGTTAGAGTGATGATTCCAGGGCGGTGCATGTTACTTCGCAGCATAGATTTAATTCAAGTCTGTAAATGAAGCTCAGTGTGGCCGCTTTAGTGCACAGAGAGGGACCGGGGGTGTTCAGGGTTTTAATTTGAAGCAGAGGGAAGTTGCAAAAGCTGCTGGTTAACAACAATAATAAAAATTCCTCTTCCGACAAGCTGAGCTTCATGCTGCTGCTGCTTCTTTTTGTGCCATAAGTGGCTTCTTGTTGTCTGTGTGTGTGCATCCATGTGCCTAAATGTTCTAGTAGGACTGGAAGCTGAGGGGAGTGCATGTGAGTAAACTGTTACAAGCTGCGTTCTCACGGCGGCGGTGATCTGTGGACGCAGCCGTGAACTCTCAGTACCTCAAACTCCTGACAGGGTCACATGATGTTTGAGTAATGATGTGTTCAGGAGCACTGCAGATTCTCTAGCAGTGCCGACAGGCTTCAGATAAACTGGTAACACTTGACTTCACTTCCTGATTCCACTCTCCAACTTCAGATGCCTCCATCAGCCAGTCTGAAAACAAATCACACTAAGAGTCCTCCACACTCCATTCCTCCTTGATCTCCTATCAGGAGTTCTGTTAAATCCAAACACTAAGCTAGATTCAATCAGAAGTCCAGTTCCCTCCGACACACACCTGGATTCTTTGGAGGAGGAGTTGTTGAAGGTTGGAGAGTGGACAGCAGTGAACTGAACCAACCACTGATCGTTTTAAACGTTGCAATGAAGACGCCTCAGGCAGGGCGGCAGAGCGCGGTGAGATCGAGGACCAGACACCTACACATGTATACCTCTTCCACTGATGCAGAGCCGGTTTTGCCCTTTGAGAACCAGCTCTGCATCTACACAGGATCGAGAACTGAATGTCAGCCAGGTCTTTCTAGTAGAGCCGAGCTGACTAAATTCATTTGGGCTTCCATCTAATATAGAAGAAAAAGTAGTCGTGAATAAACAGTTACCCTCTACATTAATTTTCGCTACAAAGTTCTCATTTTTCACTCTTCAGTTCAGCTCAAGTGTGAAGTACTTGGTGACACTTGGCACCAGTAATGACTCCACTCATATGAAGGTTAAATTAATTGGGATCACAACTGTTGACCAAACTAATCAAGACCCGACTACATGTGCCTGTCTGACATTCTCGCCCCTCTAGGAGCCACTGACTTTGGTTTTAAGATCAAGCTTCAGTGCTGTGTCTGTGAATAAGTGTTACCAGACAGCAGTTTGTCTGTGAACCAAGGAAATGAATCAAAACTTACAGCTTTTCACAACTACCCCCTTTTTTTCTTTGTAAGATTTAAAGAATAAATCTAACACTATAACCACTGAACCGAGGTTGCATTTATCGATGGCCTCGTTGTGAGGTAAAAATCTTACTGTAAACTAACTTCTAACCGTGCCCAGACCTCTCTCACCCGTGAGCCGCAGCCCCGCCGCTGCCTGAGCGTCAGCCCGCAGAAATATCACAGCACTGTGATACCGACAGACTTGTAATAACTGTGTAAATAGCTGAAAGAAGACAAACTATCAGAAATACAAAAGGTGACCCTGCTGTCTGGCATTTTGTATTTAAATTATTTATTTTTGTAGATTTTGACCAGTGAGCTCTGCTGTTACAGTCGTGCTCTTTCTATTGAAATAAAGATTTCTAAGAGACTAAACTCACTGTCCTTCGTTTCTGTGACATTGATCTAAATAAAAAAAAAAAAAACTTTTTTGGAGGTGTTTCTGCTTTAGGTTTCCTGTGAAAGGCTGACTGCTTGGATGATGGACTCCAGGGCAGCTTCAGGTCCCAGAATCCTCAGCAGGCTCTGAAAGGCCTCAGCAGCACCACCTACAGCTTGAGAGGGGAACAGCTGGAGAGCTGCAGAAACACAAAGATCACAAAACCAAAAATAACTGGAGGATTTGATGATCATAGGAGTAAAGTTAAATATCAGTCGAAAAAAAAAATCAGTGGTCAGATGAATAAAATAAGTTTTGCTTAACCAAACCAAACTAAAGGTTTTACTGCGGTTTTCTGTGATATTTGAGTGGTACGTAGAATTATTACTCAGTTTAATAAATTATTATTTACTTAAAAAAATTATTCAGTGCAGTAGTAGTAATGCAGTTGGATTTGCAACTTATCTTTGGGTTACATTTTCTGTGTCGGTGTTGTTATTTTCTCTCTCAGGATTATTAAACATACTGAGAGCTCTCTCTGATTTTTAAGGTTAGAAACTACTTAAAGTGTTTGCCACAGGTCAGGTATACAGAGCTCAGGATCACCAGCTCACCTCTCTCTGGGATCTTTGTGAGCAGGTTGATCTTCGGCGTCACGATGCCCTCTCTGGAAACCTCAACTGACCAATGAATGAATAGCATACAGCTGTTAAAAAAAAAAAAAAGAGAGAGATGTTATTACATTACAGACAGCTGCATTTTTTTTCTTGCTGCTGGATCCAGATGAGAGCACTTACCCGGGAAGCTTGGGGTGGTTCAGGGTCATGACCTCTGACCTGGGGCCTCCAGGGAGAGAGATGACAGACGGATATTTATCCTGCAGAGAGAAACAAGTTCTTGCACATTAAAAAAATAATCAGAATTTGTGTGTTTTAAGGCAATAAAACTTTAGGCTTTTATCCAGTTTCAATTCAATTTAATTTATATAGCACCAAATCACAACTGCAGTTGCCTTAAGGTGCTTTATATTGTAAAGTAGACCCTACAATAATACATACAGAGAAAAAAAACAATCATATGAGCCCCCCTATGAGCAAGCGCTTTGGCAACAGTGGGAAGGAAAACTCCCTTTTAACAGGAAGAAACCTCCAGGAGAACCAGGCTCAGGGAGGGGCGGCATGTGCTGTGACTGGTTAGGGTGAGGGGAGGGGGACAGGATAAAAGACATGCTGTGGAAGAGAGACAGAGATTAATAACAAGTAAT
Source organism: Hemichromis elongatus (assembly GCA_015108515.1). Taxonomy (NCBI): domain Eukaryota; kingdom Metazoa; phylum Chordata; class Actinopteri; order Cichliformes; family Cichlidae; genus Hemichromis; species Hemichromis elongatus. The sequence goes on from VUQR01037297.1 coordinate 5,819, forward strand.
GATTAAATGCAGAGGTGTAATAAACACATAATGAGTGGAAGTGACTAAAGAAGAAATAAAGGTTTTCAATACTCTGTCTAGGATTTTCAGTGTGACACTGGCCCCTGACCCCGTTCTTGCTATGTTTGGCATCAGTGGGAATGAGGTACCTCTACCGGCCTATAAAAGACGAGTGTTATTTTTCTGTCCTTCTTTGTTACTTAACCTGATTTTGCTGAACAACATCGTGTTTTTAGTGTCGTTTAATTATTTTTTTTGCTGAATATTTAGATTACTGAAATATTTGAAATTAAAACTCTCATAATAACATAATTACCAACAAATTACAATAAAATCTAAAACTACAATGATTAAGAAACACATAAATGACAGCACACAGCTTTCCACAGTCCATGTCAAACATTTTTAAATTTAAAAATATCATAACAGTGCATATAATTATACAGCTGTTGTCACAAATGGCCTCTTTTGAAGGCTAAAAACTCAAAATACAATCAAATAATTGTAATTTTGCATTTAAATGTTCTTAATAATTCAGGGACAATAAATAAATCTGACAATGTTTGTCATTTGTGTTTTCCTATCCTTTACTTGCTGTAGCCACCGAAAGGAAACTTAGTGAAAAGACTGCTTTCCGTCATTTTCAACGTTGGCCTGCAGGCGGCGCTATAACTCCTGTTTCTTGCCCTGAACTCTGGGCCTCAGTCAAACAAAACAGAGGTTAGTTGAAACACATTAATCAGCAATAATGAGCCACGAGGAAGCCAGAGAAGTGAATATTTTCAGTGTGAGGTCGTGTTGTTGTTTCTTTAGCTTTGCAGATGAAATGTTGACAAATGAGCACTTCTTCGCTTCCAGTTACAAAGTTTCCATTTTGGAAATGGCAGCGTGCAAACACGTGTGAACTTTATGAGCTGCAATAATTTGTTAAAGGAAACGATTCGTCTGTGTTCGGGGACCTCTGGAGATTCTGGAGTGAAACCTGAGCAGATAATAAACTGTAAACCTCATTTATCTTCAGCCTTGACTCGCTTAAAGATCCACTGACACACCAAGCCTCCCTCTGGATGTGATTTCCATGATTATTCAGTTCTTTAAGGGGGGTGCGGCAGGTGAGGGGTGTGTCCAGTTGACTCAGCTGGGAGGCATCTGCAGCTGGAGTGTTTGTGTGTGTGTTGTGTCTGTAATCAGTAGCAGGCTGTGGTATGTTCAACTCCACCTGAACCACAATGTTAAAGCTTCAGGATTATACAAAAGGTGCGATAATGCCACAGCACAAACAACAGATATCCTAGCCACAATGAACAGAACCGCCAAAGCTTTCAGGTGCAATTTTTTAAAGTTCATACAGCTTTTCCTACTGATAAAGAGCTCCCCAAAGATGAAGATAAAGAGCTACTACAGAGTAATTAAGTAGTAAATAAATAATTAAATAATGGAACAGTTTTTTTTTACATTCTACTATAGAAACTTGTTTTTTCTTTTACAATGGGTCAGTAAAAAAAAACAATGAGATATTTTCTGTGAATTAACAGCAACTTTTTCTGTAATTTTATAAATTTATTTCTCATTTAAGAAGAAATACTGCTGAAAGTTTTTTTTATTTGAGGACGCCTCGGTTAAATGCATCGTTAAACTTCACAGGTCCGACCCACTCATGATCAAAGTGGGCTGCTTGTAACCCACCATATAAAATGAGTTTGACATCCCATCAACAGTCCGTGTCTCAAACACATGCACACAGTATCTTGTGTTTTGCACAAATTTAGCTGTATGATTCTTCTATTTGTCATATTTATGACAGTATAATGCTGAAACCATCTCAGAAGAACAAAAATGACATATGTTTCTGATGAAAATGTAAAAATCATCACTCAAACTACTTCATCCATTTTTTTTTGTGATGACTCTGGAGACAACCATGCTACAGCCCATTTATAATCACGTTAACCTAACAGGTAAGTCTATGGAAGGAAGGTGAAAGAAAGCCACAGTCACAGGGAGAGCATGCAGACTCCAGACTGAAAAGCTGCAGTAGGCCAAAAAATTAACAACAATAAAACTACAATAACATTTTTAAACAATAGAGATTTTTGTGTTGTTTTATTGAAAGTGTGCCTAAACCAGCACTTTACTAAGACCACCTGTGCAGTCTTGTGTGAACAACATTAACGAGGCGTACACCAGACACAGAGACACATTTCACTAAACCACCACCACCACCCCACACTGCTACGTTAACAATCTAGGGAAAGGAGAACTGAAAACAATTTTCTGTTGTACTAAATTGGATTAGATGGCACAGGTGTTCCTAATAAACTGGATGGCAAGTGTATGTACAATTCAGTGCTAGAGTTAATAAAATGCTCTAAGCCATTTCATGGATTCACATCAACACTTCCTAGTCGCCGTCTCAGCTCATTTTTATGTCAAACATCTCTACATCACACATGAATACATTTTCAATATGAAAATTTGCAATTTTCAAGATTATTTATACAGGACCAATTTACAATAACAGTCACCTTAAGGTGCTTTATTTTGCAAAGATAAGAGAAAAAACAAACAAACCTCTATGACACTTGGTAACAGTGGGAGGAAGAACCCCCTTTTAGCAGGAAGAAACCTTCAGGTTTTAGTAGGGGATATGGATTGTGACAAGTATGCTAACTAAATTAATTCATTGCTATAACAATTACCATTATTATCACACACAAGCATAATAATTTTACTCTCAGAGTCCCAAACTGCTTCCCGAGTGCCTGCTTTGCCTTCAGGGTAATAAACAGGCTCCCCTGTATTTATAATGGCAAGTTCTGATACCTCAGTGTGTATCAATAAAAATGTGGTTTGAAGACCAGTGGATTATTCCATGGGGTTGCTGCATAGACAGAAGCCACTCTCACTAACTTCTGATGCAAACCCAGTCATTTTGTTCTATAAGCTAGTCAGAAAAGAGCTTTAAGGGTTATTCCTAGTAAAGTTTAACACTGTAAAGAGTTAAATAAATGCATTGGACTGACATACAAAGTCAGTTTGGCTGAGAGTGTGCAGACACGTCAGGACAGAATCAGCTGTAATAGGACACGAGGAACCTGCAGGGTCTTGTTCTTGTAATGTTTTTGCTTTACTGTACAGATGTTGATGCTGAAGAGCTGACATCTGGAAAAAAAAAAAGGGTGAAAAGGTCTATCTTTTATTTGTCAGTGTAGATAATCACACAAACAGCTGTTGTCTTTAATCATATTTATATCAGCCCGTTATTCTACCTCCTTGTGTTCACAGTGGAAAAGTCTTCTGATTATAGAAAGCATGAAAGTAGTTAAGGGCGACACTTGCGTTCAGCCTGCACTGAATGTGTCAAACAGATTTAAAAAGGTAAAGCTACAGAGGCCAATTCGAGTTGGTCAGGGAAGCAAATGTTTTCATTTTTTAAAAGAGCGTGTTGATAGTGTAAAACAAAGATTTGGCATTTCTCTGTGTTTAAAATAATAAATGCTAATTGCATCACTCCAGATCTGACAGAGCAGGTCAAGTTCCTCATTTCACTCAGGGGGATCTGAGGTTTTTCCACATTAAGCCCTCTATTTGACACTGAAGTGACACACTTGGTCTTATCTGACCTCTGACCTCCATCCAAGCTTAACCTTTCAACTCATTTTTAGACTCTGGAGCCAAAGCAGGCTTCGTGCTTCATGCTCGGATGGTCTTGCTTTTTCTGAGACATCGCTGCCGATCATTTTGCTCCAGTATCCTGCAGCATGTTGGCAGAATCCTCACACATACAGGAAGACAGACCTGTCTCACACTCTCTCTCTCTGTCTGTTCGTTTCTCTCTCTCACTCACTCGCTTTTTGTTCCAGCGGCAGTACAAATCCTGGCTTTCCTTTGCAGTCTTATTACCCTGCTCTGCTCTACTCTACATCTCTACACTCGGAGACACACACAAACTTTAAGTGTCATCACACAGCGACATACACACACCTCTCCTGGAGTTCCTGCTGAACCAGAGGAGGAGGAAAGAGGCTGGAAGAAATTGGCCAAAAGTCCTGCAGCTGCCTTCGAACTGCTGGTAATGTAGCATTAACGTCTGTCTGTCCTCAGCTCCTCCCCTCTCTGAGTCTTTGCCTGTCTGTCTGTCTGTCCGTCTGTTGTACTTGTGTTTGTAAGCAGTTTTATAATTGGTAGAGAACATTTGGAGATTTGTGGCGTGATAAATGAACTCTTTTCAGGTTGCGCATAAACACCGGCTACAATAATAACTCACAAATTATCAAAGTAACGCAAGAAATTCTCTGTAAATAAATTGCGATCATTTAATTACTGAACAAATCCGCTTCCATGACATGGGTTTGATATCCATGTGGATCACAGACAAAACCTGGTGTCTTTTAGTAATAGAGGAAGCAACGAACGACTCCCGTGTTATGTTGGTTGGAAAAAACAGATCATGCTGTTCATCGTCTGAAGTTGTGGGCGCAAGTCTTTGTTAGTCAGTCTTTCTCCTTGTTGTTTGAGGTTAGTTTGGTCTGTCAAGGCCCTGTTTGCTCGCTCCCACTGCTGCTACAGATATGCATTTCTCTCTGCTTTAATGTGTTTCCATCGTGCAATGCCAGCTTTGCAGAAGAGATCCTGGAAAAAAATGCGTGCTACTAAATACAACACTTAGAGGTTGGTGATTGTGATTAGTCAAAATGATGCGAGATTACATCGCAACAAACACAGCCATTACTGCTGCATCCACTCCAAGGAAATGAAATGGACAAGCCAACATAGCCCAGCACTGTCAGAGCTGCAGAGGATAGTTTCTACTACTGTGGAAAGATGACATCAAAGTTAAAAATGCCTTAAACCTGTATAATTCCATATGTCCACCAGGGGGTGACTGAAAGAGCTCAGTAAATAAATACTTTGCCAGTTCTATTGCTAGTTTCAGGTTATACTGAAAAAAACAAAACAGAACAGGAACATGGTGAGAGGGAAATCTCCGACTTCAAGGCTTTCAAACAAGACTTCACTAACGAATGAGTGACATTATCACAGCTCTGTCCATGGTCATATAATTACTATTAAAAGACTTCGTCACTGTCAGTGCATTCAAATGTCAGAAGCTCGGTAAGGATCTGCTGCTTTCCTGTGTCATATATTTATGATATATTTATTTTATAGAGATTCGATATTTCTAAGAGGCAATGGGAGACATTGGAAAATAGAAAAAGGATTTTTCAAGCTTTTCTGACATTTTATAGTAAATATGAGGCTTAGAATGAGCCTTTGGGTGGCTGACTAAGCATGACAGTAAGCTATTTATGACCATTTCATAAACAAAACATTTCTAATGTTTGAGTGAATGAAACCGCAAGCAATTACATTAGTTGAAAAAAACAAAAACAAAACAAAAAAAACAGGAAGGATGATGGGAGATTTTCCTTTGGCTCTTTGGAGGTCATAAAAATTTGTCTCTGCAGGGGAAAAACCCTGTAACTGGTCAACAGAAAAACACAAAAATGTTTGTTTTCAGTGAGCTATAAGTGGAGGCAAGTCAAGGTTTGGATGTCAAACAAGCATTGGTCATGTCAGACTAATAATCTTAGTTTGAATAAACATACATTTGTTAGCTATAAGTGAAGTTTTGGAGATTATGTTACTGAGATGTGACACCAGTGTTTAAAGCTGTCTTAGGGAAGTTGCCGATACAATAAGCAAAAAGTAGTTTGCATAAAATATTTGCAATAAAAATCAATACATTTCAACTTCAGTTAGTTTGGGTGATTTCTTCAAATCCAGTGGAATGTTTTCTGAAAGCAAATAGTAGTGGACCAAAGCTTGAGCTTTAAACACCGTCTGGCTTCCATTAATCCATAAACACACAGACTGCTGGTTATTTTTATCCTCTGCTGCTCATATTGGAAGTCTCTCCATCTGAGCCTGCTCATCCAGAAACTGAACTGCTGAATATTTTCCATCTCTCTCCCCTCCCTCCTGTTTTCTTTCTCCTGTCTCAGTTCACGCTGGTCTCTCTCTCTCTCTCTTTGTTTCCCATTGAATCCTCGTTTTCCTATTGGTGAGGGTTGATGTGAGGGGGAAGGTCTTGGAGCTGAATGTGCTCAGACCTCCAGTTCGTGGAGCTGCAGACTAAAGTTTTACTCCATCCTAAAGGAAATGTGACTGATTAAAAGAGGGAGGGCATATGTAGGGCATCAGAGGAGTCTCTTACTGTGACACAACATCTGTGATTTTTAGTGAAACTTCATGGGACATGCAGTTTTTAACAGTGGTTAAAATTCATTATCTAATATCACAAAAATAATGAATAAACTAAGATTTAATTAGCTTTACTTTTCCCACCGATCATGTTTCATAAGATTTGTATTTTACAATTATAAAATCTGGATTTTCTAATCATGAGTTAAAACACAAAATCACTTCCTTCTAAATCAATAACACAACACATGTTCAAGAAACCTGTTTTAGATTATTGGTGTATTATCCTGCTGGAAGCAGCCATCAGAACACGTGTACTCTGTGGTCAACATGTCCATCCCTTAACATCAAATGTAAGCTGTGTATCCCCCACACCCTAACAGCACCTCCACCAGCCTAAACAGTTCATATGAGGCAAGATGGATCCATACTTTCAGGCTGTTGATGCCAAATTTTAACCTCCACCTGAATGTTGTAGCAGAAATTGCAACTGAGACCAGACCAAGTTTCTTTTTTTTGTCCTATTTTGGCAAATTTTAACCTTGGTTTAGTGCTCTTAGAGATGATTGTGTGGAGATAATGTGACCATCCCATCTGACACGATTCAAAGTCACTTCAATCACCTTTTTTACCCCATTCTGGTCCTTAGTTTGAATTTCAGAAGGCCTAAATGACTGACTTTCTGCCGTGTGACTGACAGTTATTTGCGCAAACAAGCACTTGAACAGGACGCTCGTAATAAAGTGTCCATGAGTGTAATATTTACCTTCATAATTCCTTTTAATTTAAATGTCCAAATTGTACGCATGTTTGCAAAACTTTGGACAGATGCAACACCACACCTCACCATAAAATACAAACATGTTATACTCCACTTTCCTTCTAAAGTATAAACTATTGGGTGTCTCTCATAAGTGTTAAAAAAAAATTACAGTTTTCTACATAATGTCTCTCATATGCAGACAAATCTGACATATCTCACCAGTCAATCAGCCTTAACATTACTCCAGTCCAGTGGGTGGCAGTAATGCACACTGACCTCTCACTGCTCACCAAAGTTCAGATGGGTAACTAAAACTTGTCATCTTAAACAAAACCATTAATAAGTCAATTGGGGACACAAAGGTCTGCATGTGTGAACGGGTTTGACTTGTACTAAGTTTGTTCCATATAGATTTGTAGTGTTTATGTTGCATTTAAAAAAAAGTGCATTTTATTTGTCTTACAAATACAAACAAAGGAAACCGTTTCCAGCTAATTATAACAATACTTTGAATGTGAGCCACATATGGTAAATGTTTGGGTCACTGTTATTAGTTCTGAAATTGGAGCTGGATTGCAGCAGACTCTTTTTCTTCTTCTTTTTTTAATTAAGGCTAATATCAGACATGTGGACTGGTCTAAAAACTGTAATAATCAGGTTCACAAGTGATCTGAGCCCAGAGCTTTATTACAGTTTTTGTGGATAATTTCTGTTTTCTTTCGAATTAAAGGTTTAAGGACATTATGAGGTCCTCACACATGACTCAGGCTTTTGGTTGAATATATACGAAAAGTTCACGTGGTGCTTATTTTGACCAAAATGGAGGCGCCACATGTGAAAACCTTTCTGCTGCAAACATGTTAAAATGAATACACTGAAACAAAACAGACACAGAAATGTACCAAAAACAGATGATGCATACAAGTCTGATTGTAACTACACTAGATGAGAAATCTTCTGGTTTCTCATAACAGAAACATGCAAAAATCTAAAATTAAAAATCTCTGAGAAATGACAAGTCACTTCTAAATAAAATAATTCCCTAATTTATTTACTGAGTATGGAAAACAAGTTCTCTATCTGGACAGCAATCAGAGGGTCATATGATACAGAGAATTGCTTAAATCTGCTCCATTCAGAGGGGGGAATCAGACAGAAAAACAAAATATCAGGTGTACGAAGGTGTGTTTTAGCCTCAGATCTCTATGCTTTAATAATGACAGGACTGGTGTTTATAGACTAGTCATTACACACATACAGAGAACCAGCCATTAGGACCCCAGCTGAGAGCTATATGAGGGACTGAAGCAGTGCTGACAGCTCTTTTACTGAGAACTGCTGCAGGTAAAAGCCTATTTTTCTTTTTGTGTTGTCTATTTTTCTTAAGCTAAAGGTAAACATGGCTCTGTCTGCTTGATTTCAGTTACTTTTCCAGCTGTAGGAAGTAAGGATTTAAATTCTCAAGCATTAAAATGATGATTTAAATTAGGCAAAATACTAAAACCAAAAAGAAATCTTAAAAAAAGGGGGGGGGGGGCTTTTTAAGAGCTTTTATATTTTTTCTAATTCATATGTAGTTGAAAAGTGGAAAGATAAAAGAAACCGGGTATAGAGGGAGATGCAGAAGAACATGAAACAAAGGTCTCATACTGCTCTCAAAACTTAAAACCTGGAGAATTTTTATAGTTTTATATGATTTATTTGTCTTTGGTATATTCCTTTAACTAGGTGGACTGCGTATTAAATCCATTCTTTTTGGGAATAAACTAAGTTTATAACAACAAGTACGCAAAACTTTGCAGCTGTTTGTAGATGTGATTTTTTTTTTTAGTTAAAAACTTTCTGTGTGGGAAAATGGTCTTTTATTTGCTTATTTAACACTGTCTATTTTCACACTGTCATAATAAAAAGCATGCTTATTGATACTTAGCTCTTATTAAAAGGGGAAAGTACTGTGTAGCGACCTCAACCTGAACCTAGTCTGTGCTGCTCTATAGGGATGAGGTGGTGGCTGGTGGTGGCCAGTCTGTGGCTGCTGGTGTCCCTGACCATCCCTGATGCTCAGGCCAGAAACCAACCACGAAACCAGAATGGTGAGATTCTCAGAGGGAGGAGGAGGAAGGATGGACAAGGTGAGACTGTTTTTTCCCCATTCAGGGAAATTTATTTTTTCTTTTTATCAGTTTCATGTTTGTGTGACAGAGATTTTTTACCGTAGCAAAAAGATTTGAGGCAGGTGGAGAATGCCTAGTTTCATTAAAAGCAAAAAAGCACCAAGAATAGATATGGTGGTTTTAGCAACAGTTACAGTTAGAGTTGTTGTGCTGAAAATGTAATGGGTGATCTCAAAAGCTCTGAAGTGATAGCAGAGTTGACGGGAGTGGAGTTTGGTCTTCATGCTTGGAATCATGTACTTGAGCCCTGAATCTTTCTTGAAATTTCTTGACAAGGGTGCTGGTGGGAAAGACAAAATCTTACATGAAGTGTGATTGGGCATTAAACTGTCTTTAACATGTCAGTGCTGGACTCATGGTGCATCCACTTCTAAGAAATGGATATCACGTGTCTTGTCTCCACTAATCAGGCACACAGAGCATTTCATGTAGTGTTAATGTTTCTAAAGTGTGTTGTTTTCTAATGTGTGCTACATTCATCATATAATCCCAAAACCAGCGACTTCCCTAGAAAGGCAAGGTCCAAGGTTATTGTGTGAAAACTGCTGTTTGCTGATGCAAAAACCCGTTTACAATCCCCCCCCCGCCCAAACAACAAAAAAAGATATGATGTGGAGTCCCACAGAGCAGCCTCCTGGGTCCCCTATTAGTTTAAATTATATGTAAACGCCTGGACAAGGGAAATTTTAGCTTTCAGTTAGTATAATTAATTAGCAAAGTCAGTAAGGTCAACAATTAACTCACTGGGAAACAAGTTTAGCGTAAATCAGAGCGTCAAAACAACCAAAAACATCCCCATGTTGCACATTAATATGACCACTGGTTGCAGGTTTTGGCCGGGCCAGAGCGGGGCGCACTAGACCTCTGAAGATCAGATTGGTTCCTGGTCCCAGCATCCCAGTGGTACCTGTAGAAGGAAATGCTCTGCTCCTACAACCCTACAAGAACGTCCAAGAACAGCACGCCACCTACAACGTCATCCCAGGTTAGTGAGACAAGTAACTCTGCTAATCCATGTTTATGTGACGAATAATGTAACAGTAACATACAAGGGTTAGCCGATCCACACCCTTCGTGTGGATGGACTCATCCACTTTACTAACAAATATCCCAACACGGTGCTCATTAATAAAATAGCCTTTAAATGATTCACATTTCCAATAGGAGATGGATTAGATGCAGTAACTAGAACCAAAAAAAACAAACTTAAGTGATACAATGAAAAATATCCAGATTTAGTCAATCTGCGTGTATGAGTCCAGTCAAAGAACAGTTCAGCTCAGAAGCTCCATCCTGTTCTCATAACAAAGCTGCCCGTTTTTACAGCACCGCAATTTAATGACAAATCATCTCATTCCAAAATGAACAGAAGGGAAAAACATCTGTGGGAATAGAGCTCATCAGAGAAGTAGCTCTGAAACATTGCACACAGAGAAGGGACAAATGCTCCAAAGAATAACCTCAAAACCATGTGGAAACCTTTCAGTTTAACACATTAAAGTCAGGATTATGTAATTAGAAGGGAAGGCAGCGGTGGCAATCTTTTGTTGGAAGCTGCAAGGATTTTTTCAATTCTTATATTTTTTTTTTTTGCTGTTGTTTTGGGTGTAAGAACAAGTCTCTGTTTAAGTTAATGTAATGTAACAGCAACAATAAGACTGCAGTTTACAGTAAATAGAAACTGCTCATCAAACCAATGGGCTTGCCACTGAAGACTGGGAAAATGAAAGACCTCTGATTAGATTTCTGAAAGTCGCAACATTTCAGTGTAAAAGGTCCTTCTTAATTTTGGATGTATATATATTTGAAGGTCCCTTTACTTTGCTTCCCTACCTTGCTTTTTCTACAGATTTACTCAGAGCGAGGGCCGACTTATAATTCACAAGTATTCAACGTATAATTCCAAGTCATGTGACTGTATTAAATGTTCAAGGGCAGAAAAAACTGGAAAAAAGACTTTGAGTTATGCATATTTAATATTTTACACAGGGAGCATTTACTTTATTTTAATCTATATACATTCACCAAGTCACCAGTGACCTTTTCAAAATTAGCTCGTTAACATTAACCTGGGAAGGCATCAGCTAAATGGATCACTTATCATCTGGGTGTAGCAGCAAATGTTTTAAAATTTGCAATGTACCTCAGTTCCACCAAAACCTGCTTATATATGACTGGTCAACACAACGTGGACTAGAAACAGAGTATAAGTAACTGTTTACATAGATTAGGTTGAATCTCTGTAGCAGCAGTAGGATTTATGTCTATCTGGTCCAGCAAATCATAAAGGCTATAGCGATGGAAATCCAATCATCATGAGGACTTAGGGTGCACCAGACTTATCGTAGCATTCTCCTGAACAGTAGGACTCTCATAAAACTCAGACAAAACCTCAGCATCAGTGTTTGCATAACAATAGAAGTTGTAGAAGCAAGAAGCAAAGTGATCATGGAGTTTTCCAACCTTTTTCAAGAAACTATCTTTTCAAACTGCTGTACCATCTCCCTCAGTATAATCTGGAAGTTTGAGGTTCTGCACTGATATAGCACTAAAAGTAAAAATGACACCATCGTACTCTCGTGCCTTCAACCTGGCCAAGCTAAAACAACACTACAGAGTATGGCTCATTTCAGTGGATGTAACATCACTTTTGGATTGCACCGCCTTTTGCGAGGATGACAACAGAGTTTGTAATGGGGCCTTATGCTGAAACGCAGCAGGCTACCTCTTTCCAGTCACCTTCTCCAGCTCTTCTTAGGAGGTAACTAGCAGTTGTCAGGCCTACTAAGAAACAATCTTCCCAGCACGTCCTGGTCTGCCCTGCGGCCTCTTCCCAGTTGGACATGCCCAAAAAACCTTACTGAGGAAGTCTGCAGAAAAAAGCTTAGTCAGATACTACAACCAGGTGACTCCAAGACCAAAGAAGTGTTTCTGTTATAATTTTTATGTCATATATAACTTATCATAAAAACTTGTATAGTTTTAATTATTGTCTACTAATTGTGCCACTGATGATAAAAACAACACGAACAACTGAATGCTGTAGGATGGTGCCATATCAAAGTGCTTACCAAGCTTACCATGCTATTTAATCAAAAACCTGCAATTTACTAAGGAATGTAGAGAACATTGACACAGAGACAAAGTTTTAAAGAGAAAAGCTCTAAAGTATGTGTGCTCGAGCTGAGATGACAGGGTGACAGTCTCACTGCTCACTGTTAAAAGGACAAAGATATTAGGGAGACAGTATTTAGGAGAAATAACCTGAGCCTCTTAACTACCTGTGTTCCTATAGACGTAACAAAGAGCATACCATTAGAAAGGATAGATGACAGACAGAGCTAACAGACAAAAAAAAGAGGCTCTTCCTGCTGTATCATAGTGGTTTACACTCTTTTATACTGACTCACTGCCAGCCATAGCCTTGTCTTGTCCTTGGTCTCATGTTGAAAGGTGAAGTTAATTCAGAGGGAGGAGTAGAAATGCTTTGTCTGTTTTTATGGTAAAGTACAGGCTTTAGATTCGACTAGACACACACAGCAATTATTGCAGCAGGCCTGCTGCTACTGAGGGGCATGAAAAGGGTCCAGGATAAAGCTGTGTCTGGTTTTAAATTTGTAAATCACTTCTCAGCTTTGTTCAGTGACTCTATTTGTTGTGGTTCTGCGTCCAGTGAAAATAAGTTCCTTTGTTTGAAAACTAAATTGGTCAATCAGAGGAATTAGGTGGAATTAGGAATAGGGATGTCAGCTTCTAGCACCAGGGACCGAAAACAGTCACAACATAAAGTGAGGATTAGATTTTTGCACCTCTACAGGTTACTGCAAGTCAGACAGATGCCCCATGCACTCCCCAAACAATATGGGGCCACCTTTCAGTAAAACTAATGCGAGATGTGGTCAAAAAGTTCCTTGAATCAACCCACAAAAAATGGCTGATGTTCTCTTTAAAGTCAAGTTCTTGTGCAGCAGTGGAAGTCTTGTTTTGCACTTTTAAGTCACTAATGCTCAATGTCAAACTTGCAGAAAACATACACTTCTTGTCCAAACTGATCTAATTTTCGCGCGGAGGCTCCCCACTGCTGATGACACCTGGATTTACAGCTATGATCCAGTAGTTTTCAGCTAGTCCAGAGGTTTCCTAGCATGAAAGCAGCAAATCAGGTGCAAAAAGTAAGACTTTTTCCACACATGTAACAAGTTAACCTGTAATGTCCCTGTCCCTGTAATGTATAGAGTGGAAATGCCCTAAAATGTGCTACAGTGTGCCAGCAAACAGCACATTATAAAGTCCAGTGTCTGGCCTCACCGGCTGTTCCACTTGGCCAATTTGAAAGATCAAGCACTGGGGAAGATCCAACGGACATCTCGAGCCCTGCTTGAAGAGGTTTAGACAAGTACAGGAATATAATCTTGAAGGGCAAGTCATCCAACTTTAAATCAGCATTTTAGATTTTCATGAGTAACTTCACAGAATTTTCTGGTGACACCTTTTACTAACAGAACTGTTCAACAAAACTACAGCAGGGCAGAGGTTGGGAAACTCTTTCAATATGAAGTAAATAGTGTAATTTCTCAACAGCACTGCATGATCCAAAGTGTTTCTGTTATTAAGACATGGCTCACAGTGAAAATTGCTTGGTATCTGAATGTGAAGAAACCGCATTTGGGGCTTCTTCTCATTCACCACTATGTAACAAACTGTCACCCATTGCTTGTTTGATTGTGCTGAGTGACTGGTTGCAGGCTTTGTAATTATGCCCAGTTGTTTCAATGCTAATTATACTTTCAGCATCTGCACAGTCGTTGTGCAGAAAACCAGAAGTTTTTACCATGTACCCACGCTGTTGAGACTGCAGATGTTTCATAGAGTGTTTTATGACTGTGTGTGCCCACTGCAGATGTCAAAAACACATATACTACAGTAGCACTTACGTTCTTGCCCATTGTGCATGTCCTTATGGGAACACTCCAAGCTCTTAATGCGTCTCAGACATTATTTGCTAATGTTAAATGTAATAATGCTTCTAGGTAATACATTTTTTTTCAAAGTTTCATTTCAATTAATTATTCCTGACATTACTGTCTCTGTCTTGTTTCAGGTAAGCAGGGCCAGTGTGTGTACCAGGGTCTGACCATGTTTGACCAGGCCGTCTGGTCCCCAAAGCCCTGTGTGACTTGTCTGTGTACCGGAGGGCGGGTGGTTTGTGATGAGAGCACCTGTCCTGAAATACACTGTCATTTCCCCTTCACCCCTGCGGGCGAGTGCTGTCCTGTCTGCATGGAGCCAGGTAGAAACACAACATGTGACACAGCCATGGTACAACATCCAGAGGCAACAGAGATTAGCACTAATCTGAGCAATGTTTGAGGGTTTCATTTATTCAGCTCAACATCAGAAAAACCTAAAGGGCACCTACAAGAGTAACTTTCAATAATCCACATTTCAAAAGACTTTCTATCAAGTTCTATCTGCTACTATCTCATGAGTCAGTAGACATCTCATTTCATAAAATGAAACTCTTGTGTAAATTATTCATTACATCACATCTGAACGGAATCAAAAACTTCCTTAATGCTAAATTATTTTCATCTCTGAGGCCTCAGCATGTTGCTTCCTGTTTCATCATGGCTTTAAAAATGTGGTATGCACATTTTGGATGGGTGAACACTCATGTTGTGAGAGTTTTACCATGTCTGTGTGTTGTTCAACATGTCTTTGATTAATTTTGCTTTACTGTCAATTCAGATTATCAAAACAAAGACAAATGAATGTGGGACCATTATGAGGCTGTAAAGATAAGATGCTGAGTAACATTACTGGGAGATCTGTGCAGATACTGGAGGCAGAAAACAAATTGTAAAAAATTATTTGTGGGAAACATTCAGTCAACAGGCCTGTAGCAAAAACTTTTGGCAATGAGAATATAAGTGTTAAATGTAAATATATTTTTACACTGTGATTTTCTGAGTTGCTAATGTTGGGGCAAATAGTTTTCCAACTCTGCATGCATGTGCACCCTCTGTTGTAAATGGGAAACTTGCCTTTAAAACCTAAGAATTATGGGGAAAATAGCAGAACTGACACTAATTTTTCTTTGCTTGTATTTTTGCATGCCACATGGAGTGCATATATACAGAAATAAAGCAGGAGAAAACCTCTCAAATTTTCAATGACTTGTCACTGTATGTACTGTAACTCGATAGAACATCAACCTAAGGTGTGTCTCTACCTGTACACATACACCTTCTGTTGTATGTATGACGTTTACTATGAAGAAAGCTGTTTTATAGCCAGAAGAAAAGTCCAATTATAGTTATTTCTAAACTCACTGAAAAACTTCAGATGTAAGTTTGTCTCTTTCATTTTATATTTACTAAATGATCTTGTTAACACAAACTTTTTGACTATAAAACAGCACAGGTGTTGGACAAGTGAGCTAAAGTTGGTGTAAATCAGTAACAGTATTTTGCTGCATGATGTTTCTCTTTCTTATGAGATGACAAACTGTATGTTATATAAAATTTAACCATTGCTTCTGCTTCTACAAGACATTTTATAGATTTGAACAGAAAATTTACAAAAATAATTACAATAACCAACTATGCTCAACTATGAACTTAGGATATGTGTAGTTGAACACAAAATCGGACTCGAAAAATAAATAACAGCCACTAACACTGTCAACAAGGCCATCATCAGGTGATACAGATATTTGTTAAATCCTCATATATCCAACCATTTTTAGGCCAAAGTTTTTTAATTAAGCTTTTACAAAATGAAATAGTCTCGTAACTGATCTTATTTTCATGACTTAACAAAAACATGAGACACACAAACATTTTCACGTGGATGTATGTTTGTGTATTAAAACAAGTCTATGAATCATATTCAGATTTAGGACCAGAATGCAGCAGTAGCAGCAAAGATCACAATGACTGACTTTAATCGACTGTGATCATATGTGTTAGTGGGATTCGGTCCAGACTGGTCTACAGCAGCAGTCCTCTCTGTAGCTTCAACAAGCTGGTCTGAAAGAATGTAAATGGCTGTTTGTTCACAGCACTAACACACAGCCGTCTGTTTGTCCATCTGCTGTCTGTCTGTCCCCATCAACCTCAATCTTCATCCTGTTTCCTCTCTTTTATTGCAAATTTCTTCATTTTGCGACTCTACTTCTTCTTCTTTCTCTCTGTCTGTATCTCTAACTCTTCACTCCTCTTTTCCTTCCTGTCACCTTGCCTCCTACCCTTTGATTTGGTGTCCCTCACCTCCATAAATCCCCCCAGAACCTGACCTCAGCCTTGACATTTCTGGTGACTCCCCAGTTCCCAATGACCCCAGTGATGTTGTGACTCCACTGACCCAAGAGGAGATCCAACAAATCCTCTGGCGGGAGGCAGAGCAGCACCGTGAGGAGGAAGAACGCGTGAAGAAGAAGGATGAAGCGAGAAGAAAGAGAAGGAAGCAAAGGAAAGAGCAGGAGGAGAAACAGAGAAAGATAGCTGAGGAGAGGAGAAAGCAGGAGGAGGATGCGCTGAGGTTGCAGGAAGAAAAAGAACTGGAGGAGTGGAGCAGGCAGGTAGAGGAGGAGCAAAAGAGGAGGCAGGAAGAAGAGGAAGACAGGAGACAGAAGGAGGAAGCAGAGAGAGAAGCAAGAGAGAGGGAAAGGGAGCTAGAGGAGGAAAGGAAAAGGCAGGAGGAGATTCTAAGGGGAGAACTCTTGGATTTAGTTGAGAACGAGAAAGAGCGGCATGAGGAAGAGAAAGAGAGGCAAGAGGAAGAGAAAGAGAGGCAAGAGGAAGAGAAAGAGAGGCAAGAGGAAGAGAAAGAGAGGCAAAAGGAAGAGAAAGAGAGGCAAGAGGAAGAGAAAGAGAGGCATCAGGAAGAAAGGGAGGAGCAGAAGGAAGAAAATGAGGAGCAGGAGGAGGAGGTGTGGCTGAGAGGAGATGTGTTTCAAATGCTCCCAAAAGAACCTGAGGAACCAGACCTCCTTCCTGCTCCGATCCCAAGGCCTCCAGTTGCTACAGAAGAGGAACAGGTAGAAACCGATGAGACAGAAGAAGAAGGGGAGAATAGGGAGGTCATAGCTGTACACAGAGGAGGCCTTCCTCCAGGCTGTGACATCTCTGACGTCACTGCCACATGTGAGAATGCCAAACTCACACACTTCCCTCCTCTGGCCATCCCTGAGCTGAAATCTCTCAGTCTGGAGGGTAAGTCAACACCGGAGACACAGTCAATAAAAAACAAAACCTCAAAACAATCCCTGAGGATTTCAGAAGGATGTATATTATCATTACAGTTATACAAATATGCGTGAAACACTTACAAAGAAGGCGTCAATATTATCTCAACCCACAACTCAGGTGAAGCTTTTTAGCTTTTTTTTTTTACAGTAAGACAAATAGAAAACAAATAACGCTATTAGGCTAATGGTTGCTGAGGATCTGTACTGTTGGAGTTGAATGCAGTGTTAAAAAGTGACCCTGCATATTGGACTACTGGCAAGTTGTGGGCTAATTTAAATATTCATCTTTTTTTTTAAGGTGAACTTTTTTAAATGTTCGTATTATTTTAATTGTAATATGTTACTGTATTTTGATTCAGTTATCCAGTGTGTTTCCCTTTGCTTACTTTATCATAGTCAGTGTTGGCCCAACGCAGATTTAAAGCATAATGTTGGCATTGTGTAAATGTTATCTTCTCAACTCAAAACTCAACTGTCATAGCCTTGTGGCAAAAACACTACTGGCCTGCAAGACAACAATCGCATATAATGTGTTCACAGTCAAAAGAGCAGCACCTTTTACCAAACAAACAACTAATGCATTGCTAAGTTTGGAAAAAGCAGACTTGCAGTATTACCACTGACCATCTAAAGGTGCTAAAAATCTGAAGAAAGGCCCAACCACTGCCACCTACAACTAAGAAGCTGGAAAGGACTTTCTTTTAGTTTGCCAAATTAGTTTCACTTACCAACCTGGAGAAGACATTTGGAAACTAAGACTCCAATTAAGAAAGCACACAGAAACAAACTACAACTGGAGAAATCCTGTTCTCAATATTAACCGACTGAACTTGTTCTGACCTGCAGGCAACAGCATCAGCAGCATCCCAGCAGAAGCCTTTAATGGAATTCCTAACCTTGAGTGGATCAACCTGAAGAAAAACAAACTTACCTCTGCTGGCATTGATGCCAAAGCCTTCAAAGTAAGACATAATGAAACTAAAAACGACTGAAGCCCAAGTTTGTTTGTTTTTTAATCATCTGCCAGAAATATAACAATGGTTTAAGTAATAAAGTAAGGCAGGTGTGAAAAGGCATATGGCCAACTACAATGTAATATAATCCCTCCTTGGAGAAATGATGAGATGAGGATAAGCAGTAGAAAAAACAAACATCCAAATATGAAAAAAGTACTTATCTAAACATGTTGCATTTTATTAATAAATGTGGAAACACATTAAATGAAAAAACAAAACAAAAAAACATTTTAACTACAAATTGAGAAAAAGAAAACAATAATTTATTTCTATAATAGTAATAATAACAACAAGGATAATAACTTGGTGGCAGCCTATTTTTACTTTCCAGCACTTATAATATGTGTGTGTTTTTCAGGGTCTAAAGAAGCTAACACGTCTGTATTTGGATGGAAACATTTTAGACGTTGTGCCCTCTAACCTTCCCCCGACCCTGCAGGAGCTGAAGATCAATGAAAACAGACTGAGAGGGATAGATGAAAACAGCTTCCAAGGTACTGCTATGGCAACCTTGCAGTACCACACTGATAGTTATCAGTGTGATCACTATCACACTGATTTCAAGTTAAACATCACAAAACAACTACAGTATTGATCAGACACCAAACTATCCATCTAAAATCTAAGCAATGCAACCAAAGATCCTTTATAGGATCCCCCTAACCCTAACCCATAAGGCTGCATGAATGGAATCAGAGAAATCAGATGACAAACACTTAAAGTTTGCCCTTAAATAAAGTTTTATGAGACGTTTTTTCCCTGTAAGTTATATTTCTAGCACAATCTCTGCTGCTGCAGGATTCTTCCATAGATCCCCATTCAAGATTCCCATGTCTGTCTGTCTCCCAATATGTGTCTGGTTAGAAGCAACCGTTCATAGTTTTAAAATTCAAAATACAAATAGTTTTTTTCATGGACTGTACAGCTTAAAGGCAAAAAGAAAGCTTGGTCCTGTGTATGGTTATTCACTTCTACACACCCTATTCATCACAAGTTTATCTTTTTTTATCTTTAAGATCTGAGCAGCCTGGTTATTCTGGAGCTGGAAGGAAATCTGCTGAGTGAGGGGAATGTAGATCCTCTGGCCTTCGCTCCCCTAATCCAGCTTTCCTACCTCAGACTGGGGAGAAACCATTTCCGTACCGTACCACAAGGCCTTCCCAAGTCATTGCTGGTATAAAACAATATGTGTTTCTTTGAATTTCTGACTATCTCTCATTCCTCACACTGGGATACATCCCTGGCCGCATTTCTGAGTTATTTAAAAGGCCCATGGGCCTCATTTCTGAGTTACATCACTTTCAAACGTTGGGATCTATAAAAACAAACTTGACAGTCAAATCCTCACAGCTATATGGAAACTCTAACCTATGTGAATGATATTTTGGAGACAGAATAAACTGGAAATGCAAACTGCAGAGAGGTGCATTATATGTGATGCCTCTCGACTTATACACAATATTTCCAAAATATTCAATCACCCATCCAAATCATTGAATTCAGGTGATTCCATTGCCATGGGTGTATAAAATCAAGCACCTAAGCATGCAGACTGTGTGTACAAACATTTGTGAAAAATTGGCTCGCTCTCAGGAGCTCAGTTAAAAGGGTTCATTTAGACAAAAACCTTTCCCACTATCAGATCTGCTGGAGTGGGCTCTTTAATATATTAAAACGTTTGTACATAAAATGTGTGACGCACACCGTTAAACTAGAATAATCAGCTTAAGAGCCTTTTTGAACCGTGTCTGGCTAAGAAAAAAAAAAATATACACAGCTTTCAATAAACCTTTTCACATTGTCAGAGTAGCTGAATTTACTTTTTGCTGAAGCATCAAAAAATTATTTTTGGGTCTGATGTTTAATCTCTGCTTCTACCTGTGGGAAACCATTTCACCCAAGCAATTATGGCCTTTGGCTAACCACAAACAACGTGGAACAGCAGCAGCACGATGCCGCTGTAAACCTACCTTTAAACCTACTTCATTTTATGACACTGGAATGGTTCCACTTACTCTCTCTGCAAATCCAAACCCTGTGATTGTTGTTATATTCATCCAGAACCAGAGTATAGTCTATCATTAACATGTTTCTCTGCTAAATATCAGGGTTCCAGGGTTTTGTAAGAGACTTTCACTTTTGAATAGTGAAGAGTTAATGATTAGAATTCAAGGTTATGCATGGTGGTCACACTCCTGCCTTCTCAATTACTAATTAGGCTGAACAAACATAAACACAGCTTTGGCATGAATTATGCATTTACAGCCTTAAACTAAGCCAGCAAGAACAACAAACCTATCTGCCAAGATCTCTGAACAAAAAACATCCAGGAAACATATTTTTACACTGATTGTATTTGAAATTAAGAACTCATGGTAACATTGGATCCCACTGTAACTTCATATTGCCAATTTTTTTTTATTTTTTTTTAATGTTTTTCCATCTTTTAGGAACTCTATTTGGAGAACAACCTGATTGAAGAAATCTCAGAGACAGTTTTCAATCATACCAACAATCTGAACATAGTTTCTTTAAGACACAACAAACTGGAGGAGACCAGGATTGCCCCACTGGCCTGGATCAACCACAGGTCTGACAGAAAGAGAGGCAATCACCCCCCACAGTAGTGTTATTTTAGCTGTAATTTTCATGGTCTCTTACTGTTAGTAATTGTTTTCTTACTGTTACCTTCTCTGCAGAAGTTTGGAGTCCATTGACCTTTCATATAATAAGCTTTACATGGTTCCTTCATATCTACCAAGATCTCTAGTTCACTTGGTGCTCATGGGAAACAATATTGAGAGGATACCTGGTAGGTGTGACTGGTTAAAGGATTATCTGGTTAATGAATGTTACCTTCTTAAATTTAGTGGACTGCCACTAAAACTGAAGGACATCCCGTTCAATGTTTTATTTTTTTTAAAATAGCTTTAAATGGATTAGGCTGATGACTGGTCAAAAATGGTTAGAAAACCTATTTCTACAATGCATAAGTGGTAAGTATTAGCTCTATTTAGTTCAGATTCTCCAACAATGAGAAAGCAATGCACAGGCAACATCAGAGGTTTGGGTTTTGTTATGCTCCAGTACGGTTACTAGAAGTGGTCAAAATGTATTTCTTTTGATCTTTTTATTACCCATAAACAAGCAAAACAATAAATAAAAAATATATAAATAAATAACGTGGTCAAAGTTAACAGACTATTTTAGAATGACTAAATAATTTGCTGTGTAGTTTAACGTGAGTTGCAGTTAAAACTTATTAAGACTTGTACAGGTAGAGTTAAATTATTGTACAAGAACAGAATAAACCTTTTTTTTTTTTTTTTTTTTAATCACCCCACA
>VUQR01037297.1:27591-50634 GCA_015108515.1 Hemichromis elongatus
CCACAGGTTATGTTTTTGCCCACATGCAACCTGGTTTAGAGTACCTCTACCTCTCCTACAACAAACTGGATGGAGAGGGGACTGAACCCGAGTCGTTCTTTGGGGCCTACCACTCTTTGGTCGAACTGTGTCTGGACCACAACCAGCTGGTTGTTGTGCCGTCTGGGATCAATGAAATGACCAACTTACACTTCCTCAGACTCGACAATAACAGGATCAGGTACAAAAGCACTATTTATAAATACGCATGCAGTAATTTTGAATGTTCTAATATGTAAACTTTTTAAGCAATTACTTCCTTGAAACACACAAGTCTGTCTTCTTATTAATTTCTTTATGTTGCCAACATTTTTGGCACTGGGCGTACTGTTACAGGCTGTTATGTCTGCACTAACTAATTATAAAATTAGAGCTTAAATGAGGCATCTCTTAACAGGTCTTTGTATTTGAAACTCTCCAGTCCATCACTGATCAGTTACAAAAATAAGGACAATTTCAAAACTTTAATATTAGTTTGTTAATTTTTTCATGTTATTTCATATTAGTTTTTTCCCCAAATAAAATGCTTTGCACAAACTTCCAAGATAGTACAGAAAAATTATTACTAAGGACTTGATTGGTACAATGGTGTATCTAATTAAATTTATTTATATAGCGTCAAATCACAACAACAGTCGCCTCAAGGCGCTTTATATGGCACTGTGTGTACTGTTAAGACTGATGGTATAATAATAATTTGGATGATGAACAGAAATGATTACTACTGTATTCATTTACAGAAAAAAAATCTAATAGTCATTGCTAAAGTAAAAACATTTTAAGTGAAGAAAAAAAAACTAGGTGATTAAAGACAGAGCCACGAAGTCATTTAAGACCATCAACAAAGGTCCTATGACAGACATGTCTGACCAGACGACTGACTCATTCAACACAGACTGCCAAACAATATTATACTGAAAGTTCAATAGATGGAGAGTTGTCTTGACGACAAGAAACAAAACAAGTTGATTCATAGTTCCACCTAGGAGTCGCACTGAATCACCTCATTATGCACTCACAGGTTTCTTGCGCCGTACACACAGTCCAGGTCGTGGCAGTGTGTTTTATTTGAAATGACCAATTTAAACACTGTGCTTTGGTCTGTCTTTATTGGCAAGAAGGCTAACACTGCAGGTGAGAAATTACAATCAGACTTGAAGGAAATACTGCTAACTATTCTAACAGATGTGGTGCAATACGTACACAAAAAACCCTAAAAACTAAGGAATCTGCAGAAAAGTTTAAAACCTTGAAAACATACTAGAAATGTATGTGTTCAATTTCTTCTTAGAAAATGCTGAGTATTTTCTTCTTTTGGGACACGTTTAACTACACAAAGAAAACAGAAGAGGAGCTGCAGTAAATGCAACATAAAGTGAAAAGTAATTACTAGTGTTGGTTTTATACATTCATTATTTTATCTAAATATTAATGCCTGTTTATTAATAGTTTTGGTGATTAATGAACTTTGCAACTCTGTATCTTCTGCATATCAGTGAATTGTACATTAGAACGACATAATGTTTCCCAGAGGGAGCATTTATGCAAAAATATACATGACAACAGAACAGTACTTTCTAGAGGAACTCCATAATGTGCCCGTTAACATATAATGGAAAAAAGTTTGTTTCAGCTATAGGGAATAAACATGAATCTATATTCTGATGCTATGTCTTCAAGGAGTATTCCTGATGAAGCCATCTGTGATCCAAACCACAGCGGGGACTCCACCTTGGTGGCTGTAAGATTGGAAAGCAACTACATCGACCCCCAAAAAATCTCACCAATGGCCTTTTCCTGTGTACGATCGGCATCAAGTGTGGTCTTAAAACCCCAGAAAACCAAGTGACCGCACATTAACAAAATAAAAAACCGAGAGACAGTGGACTTTAATCTGCCAAAAGAAGTCAAAATCTCCTTTCATCATTTTTGTCTGTTATTAATACCATACAAAATAAAAATGAATTTTAGAAAATGCATATGTCAAAATCTGACAAACAGTTTAAACATCAAAACACAGTAACTGTCGCATGGTAAGAAGCTATTTGAACATTTTCTACAACTTTAGACCAAATACATGATTTGGTATCTGGTAAGCTGTCCTGCTCTGTAACCTGGCCCACCTTAAACTGGTGTGAAGGTGACAGAACACATCTGTCTGCTCTCAGAAATTTTTCTTCTTTATCTTTCACCCGGTCCCTCTAGAGGGTCGCGGCTTTGGATCACTGTGTAAAAGGGAAGGAATTCCTGCATCATGCACAGTAAAATGAAAATCCTAATAAAGAAATGGAAAGAATTCTATGAAGTGCGGCTGCAAGGACAGCACATTATTTTTTAACAACCTCAGCCCCTTCATGTTCCATTTCTCAGCTGCAATTCTTCCAGTGCCTGTTTTCATAAAAACTCTGACATGGAAAGCTAACACGTGACAAATCCCCCTAAGATGTATGCGTTAAACCAAGCGCTACTGGAGAGCCAACTCCTCCAACAGATCAAGATGAGATGTAATGACATGCCTGTTCTGCAACGTTTTATCTTTATCTTGCTTAAGTGTAGTTAAGTCTGATTTATGTTTGATGCAATAATTAAGCAGGAGTCTTGCTATTGCATCAGTTATGATTCAGCATCCTCAAGATGAATGTATCATATGTGATATTGAACTTTTTTATAGTATATTCTGCACAGCAACTGTTTCACTTCACTTTGTGGTTAAAAGAACAAAGTTACGACTGCAGCTATATCTAAGTTAATTTCTGTTTCTTCTTATCCTGCTTTATATAGTATGTGTCTTAACATGGGTTTATTTTTCCCCAAGTGGGAGCAGAGTATGCTAAAGATTTTATGGAGATTATGGCCAAACATTTCTGACCCTAATGCTGCTGCATGAAAATGTCTTATTTTACTTACTGTAAAATTTGTACTTCGGTGTTTTCTTGAATCTTTTGAATTTTTTTCTTCCCCAGACACAGAAAAACAAAACTTTTAAATAATTTAAACTATTTTACTGTGCATCAGCTTTCAAGCTGTGCAAACTGTATTATAAATGCATTACCACTGTGTACACAAAAGGCTTTTTCTACCTAAATGTCTTAACATTGCTTTGAAAAACCCTCACTAGAAGTACAACACACTTTAGATTTACTTTTTTTTTTAAAATACAAATTTAAGATATATTTGAAAATTATGTCCTTTCAATTGCTCTTGGCTGGCCAACATGCCTAAATTATATGAAGTTGGTGAGTCAACTTCATATTTTTCACTTTAGCACAATGTTATGATGCACGAAAAAAATAAACTTTAAGTTACGATTTCTGTCTGAGTGAAGTCCTGCCTAAACCGAGTACCCTGTCAATGAAGGCACTTCAGATTTTGCATTCATGTGTTGCTCTTCATGTTAATTTTGCTGGTTTTACCACCTTTTTGGCACAAACAGTCTCTTGTTTCTAACTGGAACAACGTAGACTACCTCAAGTCCTTTCAAGATCAGTTGGTCCATGGTTCACACAGCCAAATAAGTTGCACTGGATCTGCTGATCATTTACACAGCCTGCCTGTCCAGGACATTTAGGAGTATATTCATGTTATCAAATTAACAGCTTGGGCTTCAGGGAAAAAGTGGAGCCATGATGACTTTTACAGAATAAGAAAAAAAATGTAGTTAACCTTCCATTATATGTCTTCTAGCTACATGTAATACATATTTACTAAAATATGCAATTAACAGGACTGGAAAAGCCAACCAAATCATAATATTTTCCTCTGCAAGCCTGATGTTTAGGATCATTTACTTCAGACACAGACATGCAAAGGATGATTGAAACAGAAAAAAACTAAACTGCGAGGACTATAAAACCTCCTGGTAAAAAAAACCCTGGAAAGATTAGATAATTATATGGGGATAAATTTGAATGAATAAAAGCAATAAAACAAAGAATCACAAATGTGTGGTCAGTTTCTAGATGCCGGCAGTTGTCATCTGACTGAACCTGGAACTGGAAAATTTTCCTCCTACCCCTGAGGGCATTCTCCTCTGCCAACACGAACAGCTGCTCTGTTCATCAGTCTTACATATCAAACACGTGAGTGAACAATCAAATACTCATTAGTCATGTGACCTCATCCATGCTCCTCAGGATGAGGAGATGTAACTGAAAACGTACATTGTAAAGTTATTCCCATGTACTCAGACATTTATCGGGCCCAAAAGATCAGTACAGGGCTGGAACTCAATTCATCTGATTTCTGTGATATAAAAATGAAAAAAAAGAAAAGAAATTAAAATGAAAACAAAGCAGCTTTTTATGTTTTTTTTGTGAATAACTGTGTAACCCTAACTTTGTAAGCCTGTATTTGTGAGATAATAGAACTGTGACTATGATGCTTTTGTTAATCTGGCCAAAACTGATAGACCTGCACTCAGCAGCCGATTTGTTAGGTACATCAATTCAACTGCTCATTAACACAAACATGCAATCAGCCAGTCACATGGTACCATAAGGACATTGTAACAAAGACCTGCTGGTGTTCAAATAAGCATCACAATGGGGAAAGAAAGGTGATCTATGTGAATCTGACTGAGGCATGGTTGTTGGTGCCAGACAGGCTGATCAGAGTATTTCTGAAACTGCTTTGTCTACACAGCCATCTTTAGGTTTTCCAGAGAATGGTCCAGTGTGCATCAATTCTCTGAGTGAAAGTTATGCCAGATTTTCAATGCTGATCCCAGAATTCAGAGAAGAATAACCATTGAGCTAATAGGAAGGCAACAGTAACACAAATGACTACTTATTCCAACAAGTTTACGCAGAAAGTCGAACCTTGAAGCAGCTGAGCTATAGCAGGTATAGCTCAAACAGTGTTTGCAGGTAAGTCGGCATCTTCAATGCAAACTATATCAGCAAAATGTTGGTAAAGTACAGGATAAATATTCCAACACAGTGCAAAACAAAAATTACTTAGTTTTAAGGGGTCATACGCTAAAAATGCTCTGACACAGATTTGGAGGTAAAACAATGTGAGAATACCTAAAATATATTGTTAAATCACTAAATTCAGTTAGAATAGCAGTTAAATGTATTTACCAATCAACAGTTACTTGTAAGCAAAAGATAGTTTTATGAATAAGAATATATAGCACATTAAAACAAAAACAATAGGAGAACACAAAGAAATAAACAAAACACCTCACCAATAATCAATATTAGCGTCAGGTGGAACTGTGGTGAGATGAGATCATGGTGAAGTGTGGGGATAGTGAACACTGCTCTGTTGTATGGCCTGGCTGGGTAACAGTGCCAGAAACAGGTAACACACTGAGTTGTAGGGTCATAGCTCTTTTAAAAATGTTTCCTGGCTTCAAAACGTTCCTGTGGCACTAAAGCAACAACAGCACTGAGGCAGCTCTTTGGCTAGCTGCCCTTGAAGTTGCCCATGTGACTTACAGCATTAAAAAAAATTACCACATGGAGGAAATTCTCCTTAACACAAAAACACAACAAGTTCCAGACGTTCCAGCGGCGTCATAGACGTCTGATGGGTTGGAAAGTATGAGATCCTTAGAGAGAAGAGACATCATAACCGCCTTCCATCAGTCAGGCAGGCCATTTCACATCAGGAAATAATCTCTAACATTTAATTTGCAGTTTGAATACAATAAATCCAACAATTACACCATAGAATATTTTCACTACCACAAACCAGTTTCCCCTCTTTGGATTATTACAGCTACCGAATTAAGTCTTTCTGTGGCAGACCAGTCAGCTGAGAGGTATGAAGTTGTGAAGGGCTCGTGTGCATGAAAACAGAAAATGACTGCATGACGGATACCTGGCTCAAACAAAGAAGTTCAATAATTTAAAGTTTGCCTTTGCTTCTGGGTCGACAGAAAGACAAAAGGACCACCCACCATCAGGTCAACATGATGCAACAGGATATACTGTGGTGCTAGTGGTCCTTACAGTGCAGATAAATAACTTTAACGTCTTAGTGCTTACACAGGGCACAAAAAAGAGAAAGCTCTCATGAAATTTTACATCAGGGTCTAATCACATCCCTGCAATGTTTGGAAAATGGCATCTTTTAAACTGACAATCTGGCTCCCAAGAGGCTATTGTTTCAGCACACAGCTATGAAGCTGTGATTATGGGGAGCTGGAAACTGTGTCTGAGGTTTTAGCCAAGAAGGTGGACGTGTTTAACCCTTTCACGCATAGTGGTCACTACAGTGGACAGCTATTCAAAGGCTGTTTTCTTGTATTTGTGTCAGTGTTGATGGTAGACTTGCACATAAACCACATTTTACATGTCCAAGTGGACATGTAAAAAAACTCTTTGAAAAGTACATGTTTAGAAAAATGAAGTTCAAAAATCTTTTTTTCATGCCTAAAGATGAATAAAGATACCCGATTGAGGTTGTCATAATTCATGCATGAAAGCGTTAAGCTACTCGTATCTAATACATAACGTTGACTTAGTTCTGTGAGACTTCTTAAATGCACCCAACTAGCCTCAAGCAGATTATTTAACACATTTTAAAAAGACAAATGACATAAATATATGTAGCCAGTTATGAAAAATATCACAAAATTTTAAACCTTAAAATTAGCTATATATCCATGAAAGCTTAAAAAGTAACCATACATCAGAGAGGCATACATCTCATCTACATGGTATGTCAATTTTCCAGTTTCTGGAAAGAAGACACTTTTTCCTTTTTTTAGCCTAGAGGTAAAATCTAACTTTTTGCTGTGTTTCCCACAAGTTGTTCATGAGTTTATTTATTGCTGTACCAAGTCAAAAGCTAGTGGTAAGAATAACAAGTGATAAAACTGAGAGCTTAAGTCTAGGAATTTCCTTCAAAGAGTTTGTTGCACATGAAAGAAGTCAGACGGCTCCTTGTTGATGTGATGATTATTTAACCAGATCTATGATGGTTTGGAAAATTTGATTTCCCCACCATGAAGATTCATTGAAACCAAAACAGACCCGATCCCATTTCAGGTCTTCTGACTGCCAAACCAGGGCATATTTGGATGGTCTGGCTCAGCCATAAGTTGTGCAGTTCCAGCTAAGCTCAGCAGAAAATACCAGAAGTAAATGGAAAAAGGAATTGTATAACACTTGAACCCCTGAGGGAACAAGGCTCTGTTAGCTTTTCCATTCTTAGGAGGTATTTCTCATTCCTGCCTCAAATGTAAAGCTCAAGGATTTCCTACTGTGTCTTGTTAAAACAACATCACGCAGAGCACAATGTATAGTAAACTTTAATTTGATGTTGCAAAGCATCACCTCCATTTATCTTTTGTCTCTGCTTTCCAAATACATGCAGGACATTCATAACACTAAGCTGCCAGTTCTGACTGACAGTTATGGTATGTTGTACCACCTTAAGAGTGTATCACTTCATTGCCAAAGAGTAATCCATCTTAACAAGTTGTTTAGAATAGTAGACATCTGCCTGCGGGCTGACATAATGGAAATTGTTCTCAGTTCTCTCCCCCCCCTAAAAATTAGGCTCTGGAAAGAAGACAGAAAAGGTCTAGACATATCATAGGGCTTGTTATGTAACTGTTACTTACACCTCTATTCAGACATGACAGCAGCTTTGCAAAAATGCAAAGCACAACAGTTATTTTTTATGTATCTCTACGGTTTAAATACAGGTACATATGCCACACAAGTTTACTTTTGTGCACAAAAATGATTACTGCGTGACAAACATTTCTTTTGTTTGCTTAAAAATAAAACAAAACAACAAAACACTTCAGCCTCTTTGATAATGTGGATATATTCTTCCAAAGTGTATAAATGTATTTCCACTTCCTATGGGTAAAACTATCTTCACAGACTGTTGGTGTGTCCTTATATCATGTTTACCTCCAAATTTTTTGATCACTCAGCAATATTGATGTAAATGAACTGCCTGTCAGTCCTTAGTCATCACCCTAAAATATCTGAGAGGACAGATTCAACTCCACCCTGCTGTTTCAATTAGACAAACGAAACCGCTACAGCAGCTGTACAGTTGTAGTATCCTTCATTAACCCAGTGCCAACGGGCCTCAGAGAAGAAACCATTCACACTGATGTAAAACAGTTAATGTGGCTGAGAAGGGAGGGGAGGTGACAGACCTACCAGTATGTTCTATATATAAAGATCTGAGCATACGGGAGTCTAAATCTAACTATTCTGGCATAACTTCAAAGCTCCTGATGAAAAGCACATGACTAAACTCTTAACAATGCCTTTTCAAACTTAGTCCCACAGGCCTACAGATGGTGTGATCACTCAGAGAATCAAGAGCTCTTTACTTAAACCGAACCTCTCACCCTTACCAGTGGAAATTTTCCGTTGGTGGGGGTGTTCAGGGGACCACTTCCCCCCCCCTTTTTTTTCCCGGAGAGGAAGGGTGATGCTGTTCTCCGTTCACTGGGAATGTATTGACTGAGGATCCAACTCTCAGCCTTCCAGCTGGACCCTGCTGCTGCTCTGCTCACTGTGTGGGGTTTATACGAGGACATAAACACACCTGACAGCTGAGGTAGGACACACCCTGGATTTATTTATTATTTATAAAAACACCAATTTATATGTCTAATGCAGCAAGCTAATGATACTTTGGTCAGTTAGCAAGACTTTTGTTGTACCTTTAAAGTTACTAGAGGTGTTCTGGTAGAGCCAAATTACAAGGCTGCAAATTCTAACCTGACAATTTTTATTTAAACTGCTAATGACTATGGCAGGGCATCCAGATACTCGTAAATAAGATCATGCTTAGATTATTTTACAGTGAAGTTAAGTTTATTTGTCTTATGTTGAAAGACCATGTCTAATTTTGGAGTTTTATACTGAGAAGAGTAATAACTTATGCAATGCTTGGGGTCTTGGCTCATTTGACCAAAACACAAAATACCAATAATAAATGCATAAATGCAAAGAAAAGGTAGTTTATAGTTCCTAATTGCCAAATTCCTATGCCAGATGTATGGGAGGCAGCTCTAACACTGCTATCAGTATTTTTTAAAATCCCTAAATTGAAAAGTTCAGGCATAAATCAGATTATGAATGAAGTGTTGATTGTGAACATGTCTATTTCCTACTGATTATTTCTGAAAAAGCACTCATCACTATGCCCAGGACTTTTTGGTTTTAGCTTCAGTTTTAGATTTGGTGTTTGTAAAGTGAATGTTTAGACTCAGGACAGATGATCAAAGAGAACAAGACATCTGAGGGATGTTTAGAAATTGAACATTGTATTTTCTGACCTTTTCATGACTAGACAAATAATAATTGAGACCATGTGATATTAAAGATAATTACTCAATAAAAGTGGTAGTAAGATTATGAGAGTCCTAATGAAAACCATCTGGTTTGAATTCTTATAAAATGCAATCCTCTTTAGATGTAAATATTTGCTGCGCCAGTCAGACTGGAGTTAAGTGAAACTTCTAAGGTTTCAACGGTTGTTTGACTCAGTGAAAAGAAAACGACAACAAAGAAAAATTATTCTCAACTTACTGCACAATTGGAAAGCATACATGAAGCGTTTGATGCTTTAGTATTTTTCCCCTTTTTTGCTAAATGTTCCCATGTGGAACACAGACAGACTGGGGGCAGAGGAAGGGGGTCGGTTCTGTGCAGTATTTGCTGTCAAAGCAGGATGCTCGACCACCACCACATATTTGCGGGTGGACTGCACGTTCAACTGCACGGCTCAGAATCCATCAAGATTAGCAAAAGCACGGAACCAGACAATGTCAGCCTCTCTCTGCTGGTTATGTGAATATGTAATCGAGGAGGATATATAAATCATGTTGTGAATGACCACAGATGGTGAATAGGTGAGAGCTGGAGAAACATTTATGTTGGCTGCAAGAAGTCCTTTCCAGAGGAGGTTTTGAGAGCTTCATGGAAACACTGGTAGAAAAAAAGGGTAGCACTTATGAAAATTGATCTCTCCAGGAAGTCCACATGCACTTTCAACATGTACTGTTTTAGTAATATTCTTAAATCAAGCTGTACAAATGAAATTTAACTCATTCATTAAAACCTGCAGCACAACACCCAGAATAATCAGCAACCTTAAATTATAGTGGTTCCTAACTGAGGCACTAAAAGCAGAAGTTTATTGTAGGTAAAAATGTAGTCAAGAAAAGACTGATAGATCACTACATTTTAAAAAAGAGGGTTGGAATTCACAGTTTTCAGCTAACTAAATACTAAATCCTGTAAGTGTGCTTTATACTGTGCCAGAACTGTTTTTTCTATTGTTTTCTATTCTGGTAATTCATTAAACAAAGTGAGCTGAGAAAAATAATTGGTATGTGAGTTTCAGTTTTGTTCAAGCTGAAATGAAAGAAAAAAAAAATCACAAGTGGAACAACCATGGATGCAATGATGCAACTGTAATTGTAAATTCATCCTTTTTTTCATTCATTTATCCAGTCTTTCCTAGAGTTCTCCTTGGCTGCTGTTTAACCACAACTCTAATACAACCATGAGGATCTTCCTCTTGCTTTGCCTGCTGGCGCTAGGCAATGCCAAACCCTACCAACCAATCAATGTTATGGACTACCTGAAAAACTATGACACAAAAATCCATGAAATCATGATGTCGGATTCAAATGATGACGATGATGATGACGAACAGGATGACGATGATGATGACAACGATTACGATGATGAGGACTGTCCAGCTCATTGCCATTGCTCACCCAGAGTGTTGCAGTGCTCTGACCAGGGTTAGAACACACTCAGTCTGAAGTAGCTCTTTATGTTACATTATGTTACTGTAAACATGAGTGTGCTAAAACACATTCCATTAAAAACTATGTTAAATCTACCATATGAGATGAAAGGTAAGGCTAGTGATAATCTTATGTATATTCCAGTTAAATTCATGACAAAAAAATGACTATGGTTTAGTCTGGCATTAAGTTAGTCCTCTATTTCTGGTACTCATATAAATAAAATAGAATAGCAATCATGTAGCAGTTACTGTATTTGTGTGAAAAAAGTTTTTTTTTAAATAAATATTTATTTTTACATTAGGGTAATAAAAGAAGATCAGCAATCTCTGCCTTGCAAGAAAACTTTAGGATTTATCTACCAATGAAAGCAGTCTCCAAAATGCAAAATTCAATAAATTCAATTGCTAAAAAAAAAAAAAAAAATCCTAATGGCATCTAGTAAGACGTGCTTGCCTAAACCCTGCTGATTAACAGCAGTTGGGTGGTGCATATATGACTAACATCACCATGACGACAAACCGTAGAGGAATATCTAAGACAGACCTTAGTCATTGCTGATTTGGGTTAACAGGAGGCATTACGGTATATGAATTTACCATGTGATCAAGACTAACAACATTTGACTGTTAAACTGTTGTCACAGAATAAAAATATGAATGTTAAGACATCATAAAATTTGGCATCATATATACAGAAAATGTGAACTTCTAAAATATAGGGGCAGTGCAGCCAAACAGTTTTCATAAATAACTTACCAGTGGAATAAGAAAGCATCAATTTCCAGCCTTTAAAAAAACTCAAATTTTCTATTTGGTTTTGTGGTCAAAGTTCTATTACAATTAACTTTGAACTAAAGTACAATAAACTTCAAAAGTCCAACTCTGTTCAGTGGGATCCTGGTATTGAGTAGGGGCAGATGTGACAGTTTTACTGGAAACAATAGAAGAAAACCTGAGTGCATTTAAGAATTTTCTCTGCTTTCTTATCCTACTGAGATAATTGTAATTATTACTACTGGTACAAGACAGTGAAAACAGGCAATAAAAATGAAAAAATTCCAATACAGTTTGTGGCACCATGGTGGACTAATTGTGTACTTGTTTCCACTACATGCCAAAGGAGTTTACTCTAATGTGTTTTTTCAGTGTGAAATTCATGTAATGGGAAAAGCATGTAGTTTCATAAAGTCACTTTTTTCCGACTTCCAAGCATCACATACTACCTTAATTTTCATACCCTAGTTTCTGTAGTGGCTATTTCCAGCATCAACAACACTATATTAAAAAGACTCCTGCACTTACAGCAAAGCAGGGCTCTCTTGTACTTTGGTAGTAGGATTAGGCTATAAAAACACCCAAGGGTCCACTTATTATATTTACCAAACTTCTATTAACTATTGCCACACACAGCAGTGGCTTGTGATTTTTTTCTTACATACTATATAAATTTGGTATGATTCCCCCAGACATATGAACCACTGATATTTTATTAGAGACCTAGGATAGTCAGAAAGACAACAATTTCTTTTTCACTTGTGTATCTCAGTTAAAAAAAATACCATTTCCATCATTTTTGATCCAACTCTTTCCTTTAAATAGACATTTATGTTTTTGCTAACAGGTCTGATATCTGTTCCTGAGAAGATTCCAGAAGACACGGTGATGATTGATCTCCAAAACAATGACATCACTGAAATCAAGGAGGATGACTTTAAAGGCCTCAACAAGCTTTATGTAAGACATCCTTTCATAACTAGTTTACCCTGCACATGTTGCACTGACCATTACAACTACTTACTGTTAATGCCTAAAATATGAACAAGCATGCTGGCAAGTTGGTTACAAGTAAATTTAGTAACTAAACAACATCAGTACACCTTAGAAAACCAAACTATATAAGCCAAAATTTCCAGTCACGTCATGCATCCTGCATATGTTATGTAGAAAAACTACAAAAGAATGCAAGTTTAAGCGATGCTGATATATTGCATGTGGATGGCAATGCATTATATCATTATAAATAATGCTGGATAACTGGACATACCAATCTTTCTACTAAAAATTAAAAGAGCTGAGTCAAACATACTGTATCCATACATCAGCACAGCTCTTCTGCTCTAAGCTAGGCAGAGTACAAATCTAAACTGACCGGTCTATAGGCCTCCATGGCTCAGGCCTTTGCTTAGTCGCAAATGTCCTGTTGTACAATAACCTAAGAATACAAAGTAAGGTGAAGCTCATAGGTATATTATTAGGTTTCATGGTATGTCATCTTAGCATTTACATTTAGTTATTTCCCCAGTAAACACGCTTGTTTAAAAGTTTGCACAAATTAGGAAAAATCTAAGACGTAATAGCCTGTAATTACAGCACTGCATAGTTTCTTACACTTAATTCAATGCCAAAAACGTGTATGACTTCTGATTTTGTCAAAAATTAATCATTGTGGATAGTTTTGTCTATATTAAAATCACAAATTACCACAAAGAGATCCATCATGCCTGAGCTAAATGCATCGTTGCTCGGCAGGAAGTCAGAAGGGGTGAAAACGCAGCATTTTAAAGGAAATATTGCACTGGGTTCATAACTAAGCATAACTTCACAAAATGATGCAGCACAATAATGGTTTGATCTTATCAGCTTGTTTTGTCATAATTGATTGGAGCCAAAATTAGGCCTGAAACTAAAACTGGATTAATTGTGCAGCCCTGAGAGGCACACAATGAAACATCAAGGGCACTTAAGTCAGTACGATACAAAATCTGGTAACCATTAACTGTTAATGGTACACTTAACACTATATAAATTCAGACCTAATGACACATTAAATAAAACAATTACAACCATAAACCATAATTGTTAATATTTCTGCTAACAGATAAATAAGGTATAATTTTCAGTTTACCATCAATACTCAGGGGTTAATTTGTTCTGGAATAACAGGGGGAAAAGTTGACTGTTGTTATGAACACAATATAATGTCCAGCTGATGAAGTCTTTTGAAATCAAACTAGCTACGTTTTTTTTCTCCCTAGAGCTTTAAACTAAGACACATCAAAGACAAAAAAAAACAGCACAACTTAGTACTAAGGCAACAAGAATAGACCTGGTTATGAAATGTAAAATGAATTACATTCAGCCCCAGGATATCAGTGACTCACCATGCCATCTTGTAGCTGTTACAGCTATGGGATAGGGAGAAACAATGCACTGATATCAGTCTAAGAGCAGCCTTCAAGGACGAAAGGGCTACTTTTTATAAAACTCTGCTGGGGAGAAGCTTTATTTTTGATCTGTAGACAATGTTTTCTCAGCTGGGAATAAACCACATCAAGGCCTAAAACACTGAACAACAACAAAAACTTCATCCTATTATTGTGGTTTGTCAGAGTGATCGAATAGTGCAACTGACCATCTTGATTAGTCTGCTCATTGATTCAAAAATTAGTAAAATATTAATTATGATTTAAGTCTCATTATTGCAGTATACTATAACAAAGCACAACATAACTTAAGCAAAAAATAAATGTCTTCAATCATGAGCATATGTTTTTCTTTGTTGAAAAGCTTTTACCGAGCACAGGTTCAATGTTGGCTAGAAAAGTTCATTCTTTGCTGTTTCAAACTTTCCACTCTTTAACTTTGTGCAGGAAATTAAGCAAAACTGAAATTGAACCTATAAAACTCTATTAAAATTTCCCTTTTCCCTAAAACAGGGTCTGTTTTTGATCAACAACAAGATCTCTAAGATTCATCCAAAGGCCTTCAAAAACATGGACAATCTCAGGCTGCTGTATCTGTCCTACAACCTGCTGACTGAGATCCCTGCAAATCTGCCTCCCAATGTCATTGAACTCCGCTTTCATGAAAACCAGATCAACAGAATTCAGAAGGATGCATTTAAGGGCTTGAAGAAACTTCATGTGTTGGGTAAGACCCAGTTTTAGTTTTTTCTATCTGGTTATCTATAACTGTTCTCTAAAGGCGTGGTGTATGGTTCTTCGTTAAGGAAATGTCTGAAGAAATATTTATTCATTCAAAGAAAGAATCTTCAGGAGGTAATAACAATTATTTTAACAGTGAAACACATTCAAACAGAATGAAGGAACAGCTGTAACATAGATCTAGCATAAATAGTAATTGCAGACTTACACAAAGGACCGAAAAGCTCTTAATGCGACATAATAAAACAAGCTGGTTTTCACTACCCTTCAACTGTCTTTAACTTCTACTGCCTACTCATACTAATACAGTATTTATCATCTGCCACCTCTACCTCTATGTAACTGTTAGTGTTTGTATGATACATTTTATCTTATCATATCTGCCAAGGGTTTGTAAAGCATGAGGTTCTACTGACCATGCTCAGTCCAATTTAATTTTATGTCCACAGATATGGTGGAACTGAAATAAGTGGAAATGTTGTGTATTAAGTAAAGCTGTGTTTGTGAGATGACTGTATTGGTGATATAAAAAAAGAATAAGCCTAAAAATAAACCTTTTTTTTTTAATCAGTTTTTATATTTGCACATTTTATATATTTTTTCTGTATGTATATAGTGCTACAGAAACTGTGATCCCCCCCCATGTTCCCATGTTTGCATTGAGTAGGAGATGCTCTGTATCTCATTGTACATCTGTATAATGACAATAAAGGCATTCTATTCTATTCTAACAAAGCAA
The DNA here is from genome assembly GCA_015108515.1 of Hemichromis elongatus. Lineage (NCBI taxonomy): Eukaryota > Metazoa > Chordata > Actinopteri > Cichliformes > Cichlidae > Hemichromis > Hemichromis elongatus. The sequence continues at coordinate 43,060 of VUQR01037297.1, forward strand.
AAGCTTTAGGCCTAAACGTTTAGCTCACAAGAATTACTTATACATGCACATGACCTCGTTATTTGAAACTTTGACCATGTTTAATAGGAGCACCCGCCAACGTAACAGTGTGCATTGTAAGACAGAAAACAATGAAAACCCAACAAATCACATTTGAAAGACCAGTGCAAAACAGACATAACAGTTCATTTGGACAACAACTTGTGCCATTACAGCAGTGACAGAATGATATGATCAGTAACACAATCACCTTAGGACCTTATGTGGACCAAGCCAAGATTTTGTTATCAACAGATCATTTAGAAGACTATTGTCACGGTGTTGCAAGCTGCCCAGGCTTATTGATTAATTATATTTATAGAGAATATAAGCAAAGTTATACAGATCTCCAACAGCAACAGATGAGAATGTCATTACAATGGTTCTGTTTTAGTTGACTTGATGCAGGTTCTCTATTGAAATAATGAATCATTAATAATAAAACCAGATGTTTTGTGCTTACTCAAATAGAGCTGGGGGCCAACCCTCTGACCAACAGTGGAATTGAGATAGGAGCTTTTAATGGCCTGTTGACTCTGTATATCGGTATAGCGGAAGCCAAACTAACTTCCATACCAAAAGGTAGGATATCACTCATCTTATGTTTTACTGTTTTAAACAATTCAGTTTAAAAATACGCTTTTGTTTTTCCTCATACACTGACAGCTTTACCACACTGGGACCTAACTAAACAGTAAACTTAGCCTTAAAACAGTTAACTTCAGTTAATATGATGTTTTAATTTGACAAGCTTTTTGCCAAATCATTACAAAAGATAATAACAAATAAATAATGATAATGTACTACTTAAATTGATTATAATCAGTATATGTTGTGTCTCCCAGATTTCCCATCCTCCATTACAGAACTGAGTCTGGACTACAACAAGATCTCTAAGGTGGAAATAGAAGACTTCATCAGATATAAAAACTTGCAGAGGTAAAAACCACCAATCTTTTACTCTAAAAGCTGATATTGTTCAAAGACATCCTTCACTAACTCAGATTTTTCCTTCATGCTGTTGGTTAGATTAACTTAACTTTTTTAATCTGCAGGAATAACTAATTTGTAAACACTGGTGAATATTTTCATGTTCAACCAAACTGAGATTTATTAAAACATTACTTAAACATTCAGAAATAAAACTGACACCACAATTAAAAGAAAACAAAAACACTATCACATTTTTTAGTGTTTTCACTCCACAGCATGATAGTAATGATTTCCTGATGACTTATTTTAGTTCCCACCTGCAACCTTGCACCTCCAGGGCACTATAAGTTAAGAACCACAGACCTATATTAAGCAATTATGCAAGATGTTAACATTTCTTAAGCTATTATATTTAAATCACTTCTTAATTTTACAGGCTAGGACTAGCTTTTAACCAGATCAAGTATGTAGAAAATGGCAGCCTTGCCAACACCCCGAAAATCCGTGAGATCTACCTGGACAACAACCGTATGAGAAAAGTCCCGCCTGGCCTTAGTTCCCTGCGCTACCTACAGGTGAGATGTGGACACAGTCACAAAGCTGGCACTTTGATCAAATGAAATTAGCAGCACAACTCAAACCTCTGTAAGTCATATCTGTGCAAACGTTCTTTGTGGGTGATCTTTCTTTAACTATCACTACAGATGTTTTAGACCAAATTGAGGCCTAGAGACTCATTGTTGACCCCCCCTGGCGACAACCAACCAGTAAAGCAGTTGTTGGAGGTTGCTAGCTGGCTATAGGTGAAATTGGTGAAAAAGGCCATTGCTATTCTCCATGCACCTTGAAAGTAGCTTGTACCAGAAACGTCCGTTCTGTTTTCAACTGTTTCAGTTCCATTCAGTGAGTAACTGGTGAGTGTCCAAACAGGTTGGGGTATTCCACGCAAACTATGGGTGACCAGGAAAATCTTCGAGCGACCAAAGCAAAGACAACCTAGTGAGACCCAGCAACCACTTTCCAACCATTTTTAAAAAATCTTTTCTCCAGCATACGCTGTGTTTGCTGACCGATCTCTAGGCCTGTTTGAGGAATTACTCCCTTCAGTGTCTTTTAGAGGCGAGCCTATTCTTGCTTGTGGCTGTGAGTGCAGACTATATTTTATATGTTCCTGAGTATGCAAGCTCTCCTTGAGTCTGACTACAAGAAATAAAACCTACCGGTGGAATGCATTTTTTCATGATGATGAAATAATTCCTTTTTAATTATTTTTTTAAATTCTTTATCATAATTCTGTGCATGTATTTTTATCTTTGGGTGACCATTAAAATAAAACTTAATGGAATGCATATAATCCTCTAAAATAATTGCCCAAATCAGTGCTTGGAGGAGTTTTAAGATGTTTGCTTGTTTGTGAGACTTGTTTGTTGAAATACTTTGACATGAGGCTCTATGTTTGTGTGTGTTCTAAATTTGTGTGGCAAAACACTTCAGTGCATCACCTGTGGATGTGTCCCCATGGTGTAGTACAAAAAGAAAAGTTTAGCACAAACAAATACACATCTGTGGTGTCTGCAGCTGTCTGTGTGCATGTCCACAAGCAAGTATAATTCTAGTGTAACCTTTTTCCACTTACATGCTCACAAGCTGCACATGATAAACACGTGAGCTTCCACCATTACTCCAATATAGTAGTAGCTTGAGCAGAAGTTAAAGAAAGTCTCACAGTCATGATATGGTTCTTATAGAATGACTGTCACAATGGGAATGAAAAGGAAAAATACATTTGCTGGAATATCTTTCAGACCTTCAAGCAATACAAGTTTCCTTTAACTTAGCAACTTGGAGTCATTAACCAATGCCAGAGAGACCATTCCTCCTAACTCAAGGATTATGTTTATGAGTTTCCAGGGTAGCAATAAAGCTGCATTAATGCATAACTTTTAATCATGCGTAGTTTGCTGTAAAAAAGCAGAAAAATAACTAACACAAAACCCTGTCCATCTGTTCAGGTAATTTTCCTCCATGGCAACAAAATCAGCAGTGTGGGAATCAACGACTTCTGTCCCATCAGGATCGACATCAAGAAGAACCTGTACACTGGCATCAGTCTGTTTGCAAACCCTGTTAAATACTGGGCCATACAGCCAGCAACCTTTCGCTGTGTGACTGGACGGAGGGGCATTCAGCTTGGAAACTTCAGAAAGTAGCGGGCAGGGAAATGATAGCTCAGAAATGAAGAAGAAATGCCTCTTGATAAGATAAGGACATAGCTGGAAATAATTCTGACAGGCTAAAAACAGATTAAACTGTCCCAATTAAAGGGTTAACTGTTCAAAAATGTAGAAAGATAAATCTTCGTTTATTTGATGTATATTCGAACCTGTAGCACACGGTGAATACCAGTACCATGTATACCCTGATGAAGATAAAATAATATCACAAGCTATCACACTAGGAAATGTTTTCAGCAGCTACAAACAAATGCAACAGAAGGATATAACAGAACAAACAGCATTACAATCAAATCTTAAACAAAAAAAAGCCCTCCTCACCTTTGTAAGGTGCATGAGAGGATGTTTATCTTTTGCCTCATAACCTTTATTCTGTACACTTTCTTAGGCATAAAGCGCCTCCCTCTGGTCACTTTTTGAGCAAAATCGCCCAATGATATGAGTGATATTACATGCTGTACATGTATTGTTTAAACAAAGGAGATTCTTTATAGTTATTTTCTTTCTAGTTTTAAAACAGTAAGCATTGTTTAATGAGATGTAGAGTAGTATGTAGAGTCTTTGTAATACTTATAAAAACTTGATTTGTTTAATGAAGAATGCTCTTTTTTTTAAATTAGATGTTGTAATTATTGTAGAAGAGTCACTAGAAGCCACTAAGAGAAGCTGAACAGCTACAACTAAACTGAAATATCTGTTTCTTCCAGCAGAAGTCTGTACGGTCAGTGGTGTTGGCATTATGAATTTCACCTTGCACACAGTGCTGAAGTATCACTTTGAAGCCCCATTTCTGTGGATATTTTACATTATCTCAATGCATGTTTGTTATGTTTTTATTTAGAAACTGACAGCCTAATGTCAGACTGGATTATACATTGGTCCTAATGCAAATACGGCCTCTGTAGGACTGGGGATATACTGATTACCTGTAACTAATGTATACATTTTCCCCTGTGTAAGAGAACTATAGCATCCATGTGAACTACAGCTAATTTTAAAATAATAAGATAGAAGGATTCCTAATCTGGATATCTGAGAACATCTCATGGTCAGCCATATTCCTGTTTCTTCCAATGGTCTTTGATCTAAAATGGTGCTATATTTATTGAGGATGTCACTAAATAAAATTGTAACATCTCCACATGTAAGTCTTGACTTTTTATTTTAAGAGAAAAAAAATTAGGTGAATTCATCCTTTTTATTTGGGAATCTTAGAGTTTTATTTATTCATTGTGAAATTAAAATTAGATCAATACACATATTCAAAAACGAAACCAAGAAAGCCATGGAAAGTTAAGGTTGACTAAAAAAAAGAATTTAATAAAAAAATAAAAAAATAATAATTTGGCTATATTCGCATAATATAAAATACATGCAATTTTATTTATAACAAACAAGAAAATTATGTGTGAGCTGAAGCCTTCAACTGACATTTTTGATTATTCATTATGAATGTCATTTAGTCTACAAATTGTCAGAAAATATTAGATGTTGCACATTGAAAGGGATTACCCAAGCATTTTAAAACTATTCAGTTAAAAATGTTTAAAACAGAAAAGAAAAACATTCTTTAAACATTTAGAAAATTTGCAAATTTTGAGTCTCTGTACACTAGAGACATGGCAACTCAGAGAATTCCAAAATCCCTGAAATGTAATAAACAATTCCACAACAGCAAGTGTGGTAGAAGTAAATACCCACTTCTGAAGTAAACTTTTGAAAGACTTACTTTGGATTAAATTTTATTTTGAAATAATGCCTCAAAATACACCACAAATAATTGCACAGTGCCCTCTCAAGATGCTGTCAACTGATGAGACAAGGAACAAGAATTAAGGGTTCACACAATGCAGAACTCCATATTCCATATTTGTTGAATCTAATGAAATTTCAACGACACCTGCTCTTCGTCACACTGTTTTGTTTTTTTTGTTTTTTTTACCAAGTGATGAGACTTGTTCTTTGTGTTTCCACTAATTCTAAGTAAAACATGTTGGTATTTAACCTACATGTCGTACAGTTTAGGCTGATGATTGTTTCATTTACTATAAAATATTGTCAGTTAAGCCTAAAACCAATTAGTTCGGACCAAGAAAATGCATTATCCAGCCTAATGCTGATACTTAGCATAATAAGATAATGCCCAAGTTAAGCTCACATGAAGCTGATAAAGAGCAGCGACATTTATTCTCCAGAAGATGTCACTGCACAATAAAAAATTAGAGGCATTTCTCTCCGTGTCAGTGTAGGTCTGGAAACGAATCCAGAACCAGATTTAATTTGACAAAAGTTTTCTTTGTTCTTTACGTACTTTGCCATTACAGCCAAGTCTGTCAATATTATTTTTTTTAAAAAGCGTGTCTCTAAAGGGCCAGACTTGGGAAAAAGTGAAAGCCTAACACCTCTTGTAAATCCTTCCTTTTTTGCAACATTTAACTTACAAAAGCACTTTTCCATTGTACATTTAAAACTGCTTGCTATAGCATTTTATCGACACTGTACAACACAGAAACTATTAATGCCAAAGACTTAATGCTTAAACCTAATGTTTAGCTGTATCATCACTGAGATGGAAATTGTAGACATCCTCTGCATCATTGCCACAAAACTGATGGAAGGATAAGATTCATCTGTTAAAATGAAGCCCCTTAAGGGTGTGGCAGGCCTGATCCAGGACAATAGGACAATGGACTCTTGCATTGGGTTGCATCAGATACAAAAGCTAAGGTCTTTTAATATTTTGTCCACTGAATGAACATGGAAGAGGAAGAGCAACAAATCTGTAAAGGTTTGTTAAGGTCACCAGCACGACATTAATAAATAAAATCAAAGTGGCCTTATCAACTCGTACATCATCACCAAGAAAAATAAATAATTTATGGCAATAATCCAATTTCTTTAGACCTTCCTGAAAATGTACTTAAAGTGGCAGACATAATAGTATATCCTAAAACTATACTGTGCACCTAAAAGGAGTCTACAAATACACCATAGAGTGCTGAACTGCTTAAACCTGCAATAACTGCGGCCTCTTGGGGGCAGCACAACAAGCTGTAAACAATCCTGAAGTACAGCATATTTACTCCGTCAATTTGGCATTGTCAGTATTTAATAGCTTTAGCTACCTTAAGAAATATGAAAGAAAAATAATGCATTTAGAATTAAATAAGTATACATAATTATCTTTGTATAGTATACATTTTTTTTCTATAGTATTATTCTTGTTAGGTTATGGGGCATCTATTTATTTTTGCTCTTTCCACTCTCCTGCTATAATAAGTGAATTTTCCAAATGTGGGACTAAAAAAAAACAAACCTCGGTTGAATAACATGACAATTCAAATAATGTTAATTACTTATTTAACAAAAATAGAACCAAAATGCAGAAGGAACATGTGAAAAACTATACACCGCATGATTCAAAGACTGGAAGAACCACCTTTAGTAGCAATAACAATAGCGCATTGGACAGACACATGACTCAGTGACTAGAAGGTGCTTAGGTGCTAACTACAGATTCCCTATTTATTGCATATATAGATGCAATAAATAAGCAACATGACTGAATATGGCAGTGATAAATGAAATCAAACCAGAGCAAAAAGCATAACAGGTTGTATCTTTTCTTTAATATTTCAGCTTCTCTGGGAGGTCAAGGAGCAACAGTTCCTGTAGACTCCCAGATATCCAACACCTGCCGAGTGAACTCGTCACCTCCATCTTTACCTGAAACTGATATCTATAGTTTAAACAAATTGAGCCTGAACTGAAGTACAGTAAGGTTATGGTTCTGCTTCTGGTCTGTTTTGTCTTTTTAAATGAAGACTCCGTGAGCTGTGGGTGGGGTGGAGGGGAACTGCCTCTCTCTCTCTCTTTTTCTCTCTGTCTCCAGGAAACATATGGAACAGATCTGCCATTTGGCTAGGCCTCGTTCTGCCACGTCTCACAGTCATAGACACACATACACAGACACACATACACAAACACACAATCACGGTCCTAACATCAGTGCTTTTACCCCTTTTCAACCTCTACTTTTAGTCCTCTAACTATACTCCATCTTCAGCTTTATTATTTTCATCTCCTTTTGTGTTTCCTACAGTTATGACTTTAACTACTAAATCTACCAACTTTCTTTATTTGGTGAAGGTAGTTAAAAGGGAAAAAATATAGATGAATGACAAGATGCTCCAAATTTCTAAAAAGAGGTCAAGTTGTTGGGTCCCAATATAGTTGCAGTTGCAATATAGTTGCATTATAGTTATTTATTGGCAAATAATTAGGTTAAAACAGCATATTAATCATATTGGTAGAGTGTAAATGGTAAAAATGGCCTGTATTTGTATAGCACTTTACTATTCCTTAAGGA
>VUQR01037298.1:5360-17592 GCA_015108515.1 Hemichromis elongatus
GGATAAGGTTTTTTTTAAAAAAAAAAAAAAAATAAAAAAAAGTGGGAAAAAAAAAAAAAAAAAAAAAACAGAGGCTAGAGTTGCACCAGAAGAAGAAGAAAAATGCTGTAGTATACACCTATTTCTGTGTGTATTTACTTTGTAGTTTTAATTCATTTGCATTTTTTTATTAACAAAAATAAAGTGATATCATTGAAATTAGATCTGAAGACTGGTTTAAGACTAGAGCCTGTCAACTTCTCCATATCTGAAATGAAACATAACTTGCGCAGGATAATGTTCCTAATGGGCTTATTCTTTATTGGTGATACATTAGTACCATCTAGTGGTAATACACACAACTGCACATGTTTTAAGTACTTTTTGCACTATTGTTTTCACACACAAAAAAGATACAAAATGTATGGTTGAACTTGAAGATTTATTTTTCCTTCGGAAAGTCTGAACCTGCTTCAATACTCGTCTGTAGTGCAAGAAAACTGCACAAGAGAGCTTTGAAAACTTAAAAATTTCAGTCAGCATTAGCATTGTTGTCAGTTGAAACCATAGACAATAACACTTAACACTTACAATATTAACAATACCACTGCTAATTCTTACTGTAAAGTTGGGCATTTTAAATGAGGGTCTCCCTGACTTCCTTTTGGAGCCCGTTCAACTGTTACCTAGAGGAACTACAGTTTTTCCCACGTCAGTATTCATTTTTTTCAGCTCTTGAACTTGCCTCTGGAGACACATGGAGCAGGGTGAGCACACCAACCAGTGCCACATTTTGTATTAAGGAAGACGGATATTTCCAGGAGACAACACTTGCATCTAAATGAACGTGGTTAAACCCTCGCTGCACTATGTTTCCCAGCATATCTTGGTAAATATATAATTTCTACAATAAGTTTACAACAACGTAAAGCCAGCGGAGCATGGCATATTCAGAAGAGCCTGAGGCATGCATTTAATTCACAACTAAGGTCTTTATTTTTTTTTAAAAAACTTCAATACAAACAAATAAATTAAACAAGGGTACTTTTTAATATTAAAAACAAATGTTAAAAACAACAATAATAGCCATATATATAGTTTTTGGTTTAGCCACTAGAGGTCAGTGTTTACAACGTTTTTAATCCCGCTTGGTTTAAACGCTTGCTCCTGCCCTGGAAAAAAAACAAAACAAAAACAGGAATATTTATTGACAATGAATCATTCTAACCACTGTTGCTTCAAAGATGGTTCATGTATGTGTTAGCTGCCACAAACATATTAAACTCTGGTCTCTGTGCTGTTAATATCTGACCACTGCACAGTGCAGCACGGTGTATGGTTAAAAAAAAGAAAAAGAAAAAGAAAAGAACAAAAAAGAAAAAAAAAGAAAAAAAAGGCATTGTGCTTAGTTTGGCTTTTTTCAGTCTTATTCAATTTCATAGTTGCAAGTTAATATCTACTATAGTCAAAAGTTCTTGGGAACACAGACCATTAGTGCTGTCGAGAGTACACTTTTGGAAATTCGGTAATTAAATTCGGCATAAAATAGCTAGCTATTCTGAGACATTTAAATTTTCCACCCTTATTTCTGCTGTTCCTGACAAGATTTGATTCTCCTGCCAAGTTATAAGCTGAGTCAGAGGCATGTGATTACTGCCAGCATATTGAGTTGAAGTAAGATGACCAGTACTGGATATGATCTACACTCCTCTCTGTTGTTGTCTGTGTAATTATTGTATGTCATTACCTTTTCATCTTCTCTCCCTCCCATCATCCCTCCGAATTTGTGCTTTGTTTGTGGTTTTTCTATGCTCTTATTTTCTCCCTTTCATTCAGCATAACTAGTGGAGGCACTTGGCTGGCCGCCCTTACTGTGGCTCTGCTGTAGGTTTCTTATTGTTCAAAGGGAGGTTTTTTTCCCTCTTCCCACAGAAGCAAAATGCTTGCTATATCATCAGGTTTCAATCTATGACATTTAAAGTTCTTTTACTTATGATAAAAAAAAGGTGCCCTGATATGTTGTTGTGAATTGGCACTATATAAATAAAATGTAACCGAACTGAACTGGGGAGGAAATGAAAATACACTGAGACAGTTTAGTTAATCTGCATTGTCAATTAAGCCTTTCATGCATGAATTATGACAACCTCAATCAGTATTTTTATTTATCTTTAGGCATGAAAAAAAGATTTTTGTATTCCAATTTTATTTTATTGATTTCAGCCGTGACATACAAAGTTAGCAACAGCAAAGTCGATCTTGAATTCAAAACAATTGTATGTCCATTATACCCTCCATCCCCCCCAACCCCCCACCCTGAGTTCTCCCCCTACCAGGTCAACACTAGACAAGACACCGCAGAGAACCAGTCTCTGCGCGCAAACACACACACACAAAAAAAAATAAGAAAAAAGGGGGAGACCAAACAAAGCGAAAAGGAAAAATAAATAAATAAAATAAAAAAAAATAAGATTAAAAAAAAATAAATCCAAACTTTATAATGTGGCCTCACTCAGTTCACTTCAGACTCAGGAAGTAAAGTAATGGTGTCCACCAATAAGAGAAATGATTTCCAGATTAAATTAAATTTCTTAATAGAACCTTTTAGAGAGAATCTAAGTTGAAAAAAAGATTTTTTTAACTTCATTTTTTTAAACATGTACTTTTCATACTTTTCAAATATGAGTAACTGTATTCCATTACATTTACCGTTTAAATAGGTGATAATTAGACTATAGTTACTTCGTTGAAATAAATGGATTACATAGCGGCCTTTTCCTTTAAATGTTGATAGGGTCAATTACACAATGGACCCAGAGCCTGCACAACAGGGCCAGCAGTGCACAGGCAGGAATGCATTTTTTACCGTATTTTTCAGACTAAAATTCTTTAATTGTCTCAAAAATTGACAGTGCGCCTTATAATCCGGTGCGCCTTATGTATGAATTCTGGTTGTGCTTACTGACCTCAAACCAATTTTAGTAGTACACGGCACTCAAAAAATGTTTTAGTACGACTTTGGTAAGCTACAAAGCTGCACCGCTTGATGGATTGCATTATGGCTACCATAGTCAGGAGCCTTGTGGAATAATCTGTGTCCAAACTCCGCTTCAGGTCCCAAAGTCAAACGAACACTGCGGCATCACTGCGAGTTAAAAACTGTCTAAATTCTTTCATCTTTAATAAAATGATCAGTGTTGCTGCTTTACCAGGTGTAACAATTAAGTTTAGCATTAACAACCTGCTAACTGTAAATGTCCATGTGCAGTTCTAAAAGCAGACTAAAGAAAACATATTACTGATACAGAAATAGTTTTCTATATGAGATCACTTCAAAAAGTGCAGCTTTAACTATTGTCCACCCTACTGTTACTCATTTTATATTAAGATTTAAAAATCTATTTTGTATTGCTTTCAGAATTGCACATGATTGTTTGCAGCTAGCAGGTTGTTAATTATATAGCCTTTAGCAATAGTAATAAATCGCACAGCAATAGTACATTCATGTAGTATTAAAAAGCATGACATTATATTAAATAATCCAAGATATTCAAAATATGTTACTCACATTTAATAATGTAATGTAATACAGTATAATCTACATTTTAGGGCACGTAATCTGTAATCTGAAGTGAAATACATTTTAAAAGTAACCTTCCCAACACTGTTTAATGGTCAGTGCTGTGTTTTGGTTTCACAGGATCGAAAAAGTCACTTTAGTAGGTTAAAGATGTGCCACCACATTTCCATTGATAGTCTTAATGCAACTTTACTCCGTTCACCTGTTGTTTTTAGAAAAGACGTGGCTGCTCAACTTTTCCACTCATAGGTTTAATCTTCTAAGCTCTAAAAACTCACCCAGGAAGACAGTGTATGACCTTGAAAGAATAAACAACGTCTTTAGTGATTTCTATATTTTCACCACAGATAAACCCATCTAAAAACAAAATTCATCAGTTTCTTGACCCCTTCCAAAATTACCAGACAGTCAAGCGATAGCGCTGGATTCAACACTGACACCAGGTGAACTCCAGGAAGCCCTGATAAGTATGCCCAATAATAAGGCTCCAGGTCCAGTTGGATTTCCAGCACAATTCTACAAAGAATCTGGGAGCAGTACAGGAAATCAAGGCTATAGCAGACCACCATCAAATATGAACTCTGCCAACATTACTCTCCTGCTAAAACCTCACAGAGACCCTGTATTTCCCTCGAGCTATCGTCCAATATTCCTTATTAATATTGACCTCACGCACACAGGTGTGCACACGGGTGTTCATAGACACACACTGTCTTCCTTGTCTGCTTCCTCTAAGCATATCGTGCATTGTCGGTCTTGTGTGCTGCTCCGCAGCATTCAATATTTATTATTTACTTATGCTTATCTAGGTTGTTGCTGTGGTTTCCCTATTGTGTTGTTCTCTTTTTATTTGATTTCTTCTTTTTTTTCCAGTAGATGATCTTTTCTTTTCCTTTTCTTGAACTTCTCTTGTCAACGTCTTTCCCTTTCCTATCCCCCGGTCCTGTCTGATTTGATTGTAATAACTTAAAAGTCCAAAAATAAATAATAAAGATCAATCAAGTGGACCAGTATGACAAAGCTGTAATGATCCACTTGGGAAAATAAAATCAGTTGGGCATTTTTATCAGCCTACAGACAATAATTCTGATTGCTATAGTGCCAGATGGGACAAGCAAAAAAAAAAAATCTTTAAAATTATTTGATATATGAAGAGGCCTGGGTTGATTTGAGATGCACAATCACCGGATCAGTTCCACACTGCACAGCATTGCACCTGGTGGTGTTGTTATATTAGTTAGTTGGAACATTTTGATGCTTTCAGGTGAGCGTGGCTTCTGTTCACTATTTAACTTGGTCCCATGGCTTAGACCAGGGGTGGGCAACTCCAGGCCTCGGGGGCCAGTGTCCTGCAGGTTTTAGATGTGTAATGATCCAACACAGCTGATTCAAATTGTTAAATTACCTCCTCAACATGTCTCAAAGTTCTCCAGAGGCCTGCTAATGAGCTAATCATTTGATTCAGGTGTGTTGACCCAGGGTGAGATCTAAAACCTACAGGATACCGGCCCTTGAGGCCTGGAGTTGCCCACCCCTGGCTTAGACACTGGCTGCTTTGTCTTTGGGCAAGCTTTGCTTACTCATGTTTAGTAAGTCTAAAAGTAAATATGCAGTAGCTGGACTGTGTTCATTTTTTGAAACTGTAAACAGGGAACTATGTGTTCTATTGGGTGGAGTACGAACAACGGCATTCGAGGCTGGTTGATGCTTTCCTGATAATATCACAATCCTAAACATACCTGCCCACAGATCGAATATTCCTTTGCTAAAGAGGACCCATCATTCACCTGTAAAGAGTTCCTGCTGCAAACAATATAAAACAGTGTGCCAAGCATATGACTAATACTATTATCTGGAACTAGTTTCTTCATTTCTGATGACACTGCCCTTACTGGCCTTGCAGTTTGTTCATCTTTGCATAAATAGGTCATCTAGAGCATAAGATACTTATCAGCAATAATCCAGAAGATTACAGAAATTACCCTGTTTTTTGTGTAGACGGATCTCAAATTTAAGCTCAACAGTCTCACTGAGGGTGCCATTTAAAGCTATTGGCTTCTCCAATATTCTACTACAACTATTTAAAGAGTCTGGCAGTTTTTACTGTGGACACAAAAACACTATTATTCAAACCAGGAGAGGGCACACTTTAACAACATATCACAGATGCTGTTCCAGAATCACTATTGCTGTATTTTAAACAGAACTTACTTTTTTAATTAAACCTTTCACATATTAATCACTATTTTTTGTCATTACATTACTTTTTTGGTTATCTAAAATCACTTGGAGGAAAGATACAGATTAATGGAAGTGTTAGGGTGTTAGGAAAATGTGATAGTGCTGTCTTACTGAATTACTTAGAAAGCCAGGAAGTAACCCACTTCCACATTACACACAAATTAGGCATGAAACAGTGATTAGAGCCTTAAATACTGGAGAAATTAGTCAAGGGTGTCATGTTTAGCTACAGGTGTGAGGCATATCGTGATAAGCTGACCTGAACAAGGAAGTTATCCAACGAAAATAAAAACCGGTTGGGTTGCTCTTTGTTTGAAATACCTTTGACTTGCAAACATGCATATATGCAACCGAGCTATAACGAGAGAGGTTAGTACCACTGAGTATACTTAAGATCAAAGATGGCAAGAAAGCTTAAAAGATTATTTAATATTCTAGCATTTTTCTCTTTTGTTAGTTTCGCATGTTTTGCTTTGGTTTTATTCTATTCCAGAAGAAACTTTAAGGTTATTATTCCTGAGCCACCTGATGTTAAACTAGGAAACAAAACACTTTCAGGGATACTAAAGGAGCGTGTTGCGAAGCTGTGGGAAAAGAGGATCGAAGCTAAAAGAAAAAGCAGTGAGATGGCACCGACACCATCTACTGCCAACATAACTTTGGGCCCCTGCCCTGACAACCCACCAAATCTCGTAGGGCAACTCCTCGTGGAGTTTGATTTCAGAAGGACTTGGGAAGATGTCAGAAAGGAAGCCAGCCCTTTGCTTGAAAAAGGAGGAAGGTTCAAGCCAAAAGACTGTATTGCAAAGCAGAAGGTAGGTGAATGACTGGAGAAGAAGAAACCAACAACTGATATTTTAGCAACTTGCATTTAAGGGAAAAAGTCTCCATAAATTTTATTATTTATGTAATTTGTTTGTTTGTTAGTTTGGTTGGTTGTTTTTACATGTTTTGAATACTATTTTTTCATATCCTTTTCAATACTTAAAGTATAAATGATCAAATAAAACCTGATTTTAGCCAACCAAACAAGAAGTTAAAGGTAGTATATAGAGATAAAATGGCATCAAGTTTCATATAAAGGTTAACTCATTCACAGATTTCTTTATTTGTCTTCATTCATTTGATTCAGTATCATTTGAAACACACTCAGAACAGACTTCATACTTTTTTAAGCTTTTAAAGATAACAGGTCATATACAAGCTAATATTAAACATAGTCACTTTTAAATATCTAGGTCTGTTAGTGTACATTTTCATCATGAGCTAAAAGCATAAGCTTCAGAAAGCTACAAACATTCAATTTCAGACAATTCATTTCACAGTAGGATCCCTTTGACCCTAATATGGTCATTTCAAGCTGTGGAAACCTATTTGCAAGGGGCTGCCAATCAAAAGAAAGTGATCTTAAAGGGAAGGGAAACAGAGCTAGAGAGAGGATGAACTGACACCTAGTATGAGATAAAACCGAACCATGCAAAGCTACACTAGAAGTCCAAAAATTAAAATATTGGTGAATCATGGGCTAATTTCTCAAATGTTAAAGTAAAATTTACTGTCATGTCTTTAGGTGGCAATCATCATCCCATTCAGGAATCGGCATGAGCACTTGAAGCACTGGCTTTATTACCTGCATCCTATACTAATCCGACAGCATGTGGACTACGGAGTATATGTCATCAACCAGGATGGAGAGGGAGTCTTCAATCGGGCCAAACTTATGAATGTAGGATATGTCGAAGCTCTCAAGGAATATGATTATGACTGTTTTGTCTTCTCCGACGTGGACCTGGTTCCCTTGAATGACCGTAACCTCTACAGATGTTTTGAAAATCCACGACATTTGGCTATAGCCATGGACAAATTTAAATTCAACTTACCCTATAAGACCTTCTTTGGTGGGGTGGCTTCATTGTCCAAACATCAGTACTTGAAAATTAATGGGTTCCCAAACACTTACTGGGGTTGGGGTGGTGAGGACGATGATATCTACAAACGAATAATCTTCCGTGGAATGGACATTTCTCGACCTGACTTACAGACAGGCAGGTACAAGATGATCAGGCATCAAAGAGACGTTCACAATGAACCAAATCCAAAGAATCCTGATAAACTGTTTCAAACAAGGTGGGCCATGGATGTGGATGGTATTAATTCCTTAGAATACACAGTAAAGAACATTGAGAAGGATATTTTGTACACTTTTATCACTGTAGATGTCGGCTTTCCTAAATGACCTGCCTGAACGCAACAAGAAAATGATAGCTCCATTATTGGGGAGCTTATGTTCTTAAAATTTGTGTGAATCCAATTTACCCTAAACGCTAATAACTCAAATACGTATTCACTCCAACAAAAGGAAAAACTTGACATTTTTGAGCTGCTGTGAATAACTTGCAATAAAATTAGAGATAGATATTAGAGGTGTATCTCTAAATAAATACACCTCTGACAGAAGGGAGAAAAATGCAACATATATCATATTTTTATGGCTATTATAGTGTAAGTACAATCAGTGCAAATCTACTTAATCTATTTCAGGCTATTTCATCAGCCTGGCTTCCTTATAATGACATTGTTAAGCCCACTAGTTAAGAACCAGAGATCGAACATAAAACAAAACTTAATGCAGCACATAACATGACATTACAAGGCAGGTGATTAAAGTTAAATGATTAAAGTTGCCAACAAGTACCAAAATTGGGGTACATACTGTTTTTATGGTTACTTTTTTTTTATGTCTCACTTGAAACAAAAATGTGAAGATGTTTTTAGCATCTTCAAAGCATACTTATCAAAAGTAAGACCTCTGATGCTGCTAGTGTTTGATGATCTGTAGTGAAACAGCTGTTACTTTAGATGGAAATGATGGCCGAACTGGAAAATGTTGAAATTCTGAATATTCAAGCAACCGTTTTTTTTTTCTTTTTTATTGGCAGCACCAGGACAAACATGACAAGCCAATGCTCATTTCTACTTCATTTCACTCAATTATCTTGCCTCATGGTATTTCACTGGAAGCAGCGATATTAAAATAATCACTCGTTACACACATGACTACTTACAAACATTTTTTTCCTTTCTTTTTTTTAAAAGAAGTTTCATTGTTCTATTTTAAATCCACGGATTTAAAAAAAAAATACTTTGCAAAATACTAACTACAACAGAAAAAATTATTTTCTGCCAGTAATGTTTTTTTTTAATGGGGTTTATGAAAATAGTGAACAGTACAAAACCATCATTTCTTAAAAAATATGGGGGAAACCTGCTTTATGTTTTTGTGCAATTTGCAACATAAAAAGGTACAGACAATGATAAGCTGTAACAATAACTGAATGATGCACTGATGTATAAACTATTTGGATTTACTTTTCAATTTGTTGTAAAGGTTATTAATACCAACTAATGACACAATTTAACAATTTAACTTAAAAAAATTTTTTTATTCAATTGATGATAATGGGACATTTTTAGGTGGCGGTGAGACCCTCTATCACATCTCATTTTCATTATCAGGTTTATTTATTCCTGTTACTGACAGCCCTCAGCAGTGTGCACAGTGGAAATCTGCAAAGTTAAAGTGATGATTACAGCTGTTTTGTAAAAAGCAAATAAAAGAAGTGTAATGTCTTCTGTCTGGGTTTGATTGGTTGTTAAGTAATCTACCTGTTTAAATGTAAGGCTTAAAGACCTACCAATGAGCATGACATATGGGACACTATGGACCATATATTCAGTATGGATGCAGATAATATTACATTATCAGTTGGTTTTGAAAACAGTGATAGTTTAGGTATGTTCATTTTAGCTAATTAGCATATTTGGACAAGCTAAATTATTAGCTAACATTTGCATGGTTAGCAAACTGCAACCATAAACTATACATTGCAGAGACACACAGTGCTATTTTGGGCTTAAAATACTAGTTTTCCATACCAAAACTGAAGCACAAACTTCTTGCTCTGTGTTTGTGCTATTAGTGCCTCTTTAGAGCATTTGGAGCATTAATTATGTGACAAGACTGTATACTATGGAGTTTATTTTCACCATCAAAATTAGACAATTAGACACCCGGTCTAAGATTTCTGATATGACATTCAGATGCTAGAGTCAGAATTTCAATTCCTAAACAACATAAAAGTGTGGATCTATTTGAGTTTGTGTCAACTTTTCTCCTTTGTACATCCATCTACATCAACATCTGCATATCTCACTTGTCTTCACTTTCTTATTTTTGTTTATTTATTTATCTTCCATTATTTTTTATCCTCATTTTTATCTTTATTTATCTTATTATCTTATCTTATTTTTATCTTTATTTATATTGGTTTTTTTAACCCTTACCTAACTTGGCACTTGTGTATCAACAGCAAAGGAAAAATTTCATTGCACAGAGAAACACTATTTCTTCTGTTCATATGACAATAAATGCTTTGAATCTTAAACTTTTCAAGCTGCCAGTGATGCTATAATGGTGTGGGATATTTTTTGGCACATTTAGGGACAAGAAACATTTCTGCCAAATCTTTAATATTTTTCTCTAATATTTTTATCAAGGTAAACGATTATCATTTAATCACAATAGCCTACCTGAGTATTGTATCTGACCATGTTCGTTACATTTCCAGGCAGACAGCACACCATCTCACACAGTTCAGATTCTATCTAACCGGTTTCTTCAGTGTGACAATGGAGTTTTTGTACTCACATGCCTCCACAAGCACTAATTCACCTTTGGCATGTGGTTGAGCAGGTGATTTCCATCATTACTGTACAACCGACAACTTTGTCGCAACAATGTATTGTCATAGGTCATTAGGAACCTTGTTATACCAAAGAGCATCCATTAAACTGACTCTACGCACTTATTGAACCCATTTTGACATGTGTGTTTGAAGGAACTGAACTGTTCTGAGTTACTTTTATATGTCTGTTTTATATGTCTGTTTATAGGTAGATAGACAGATATTTGTGTATAGAAAGAGAGAGAGAAAAACAGAAAGAAAATATCATGCATACATATATTATGTATATCTTTAATTTAGTTTGTTTATTGGTTTTGAAATGGTTTTTCTTTTTAATCACGCAGGTACAGGGTTTTTTTGGGTTAGTTATTAGTTGCACTGCACTGCAGCATGTGACTGTTAAAAGCTACACTTTAGCTATTGGCAGTGGCTCATGGTCAAAGAAGTCATTGATTTTACTTGAATCCTTGCATCTCTCCCTTCCTAATTATGTAAATCCTTCTATATTCCCTTTATTTAAGAGATGTGATTGAGCAATACAGTGTCAGTAATGAAAATGAACGAATAGGCTGCGGTCAGTACTTGCAGGGCCGGTGTGGAGCGGAACTTCAATTGACCCATCAGCCCAAAAGTGTGTCAGCCTGCTAACTCCTGTTCACACGCACTTGAACTTTACACGTTCACATGAACTTGAGTGGCATCCCATTCGTCTTGCAGCTATAACAGGAAGGTTTTCCGCAGGGGAATATTTTGACCATTCTTCTAGAAGCACATTTATGAGGTTAGGCTAAGAGTCAATAATTCATCCCCAAGGGTGTTCTGTGTGGTCAAGGTCACTCATACACTCTCTTATCCATGTCTTTATGGACCTTGCTTTGTGCACTGGTGCAGTGATGTTGGAACAGTAAGGGTCCTTCCCCAAACCATTCCTAAAAAGTTAGGAACATGAAATTGTCCAAAAATGTTTTCTTATGCTGAAGCATCAAGTGTTCCTTTCACTGAAATGAAGGGACCGAAAACCAACCCCACACTATTACCACCCCTCAGACAAATACCGGTGTCCTGGCAACTGCCAAACCGGGCAGAGAAGCGTGATTCGTCACTCCAGAGAGCACATCTGCACTGCTCTAGAGTCCAGTGTCGACATGCTTTACATCACTGCTAAGGCTCAGATGCAGCTGCTCTCTATGAACTGTTGCTGAGCTAAGCTAAAGGCCACATGAAGTTTGGAGGTCTTATGTGACTGACTCTTCAAAAAGTTGGCAACCTCTGCGCACTTTGTGCCTCAGCATCTGCTAACCCCGCTCTGAGATTTTACATGGCCTACTACGTCATGACTGATTGCCATCCTTCCCAATCACTTCTACTTTGTTATATTATCACTAACTGTTGACTGTGAAATATTTAGTAGTGAGGAAATTTCATGACTGGAGTCATTGTATGGGCAGCAGCCTATCACAGAACTACACTGAACTCCTGAGAGCGACCCATTCTCTCAGAGAGGTTTGTAGAAGCAGTCTATATGTCTAGGTGATCACCTGCTCTTCACAAAATACTAATAACAGTATACATGTGTAGATATCTATATCTATATCTATATATATCTATATATCTATATATATATCTATATATATATAGAGAGAGAGAGAGAGAGAGAGAGAGAGAGAGAGAGAAAGAGAGAGATAGA
>VUQR01037298.1:17612-27777 GCA_015108515.1 Hemichromis elongatus
CATTCTCTCAGAGAGGTTTGTAGAAGCAGTCTATATGTCTAGGTGATCACCTGCTCTTCACAAAATACTAATAACAGTATACATGTGTAGATATCTATATATATATCTATATATATATAGAGAGAGAGAGAGAGAGATAGATAGATAGATAGATAGATAGATAGATAGATAGATAGATAGATAGATAGATAGATAGATAGATAGATATAGATATAGATATAGATATATGGATTCACTACGTTAGACTGATCATTTTAATGTGGTGATCATATTACAGTGCTTTTAGGGAAATTCATTTTGATAGTATAAGATGATAGTCTTAGGAAAGAGTCAGCACAAATTCAGTTTATCATAATTTTTAATTCAGTAATGAGTAAAAATGTGAAATCTTTGTACCCTGTTTTGCTGTGTCTGACCTTACATTTTAATATTCTCAACATCTTGTGATTCATAATTCAATTTTGAATCATTTTGCTTCATGCCAGACACGGTCATATTCAGTTTGGAAGTTAATCAAATTTCCTGTTTTATCATTTCAAAGCAGAATTTATCACTCTAGAGGAGCACATGCTGTTTTTAGAAATAACTCACTGGTGTCATAACCATGTGATGTTTAACATTGTTTGGTATCCAGGACTGTCTGGCATCCTGAGGAATAATCTAGGCTTGCACATTCTGAAGGCTACAGCTTTACTAGCGTCATACTGTACTGGATCTTCTCGTCTTTGCGGTGCACCAAACAGACGTGTCCATTTGCAAAGTCAAAATCTTTGCTGTTCATGAATTATTAATAAAAGAAGGATTACACAATGTTGTCCTGAGATGAACTGTAGTATCAGTCAAAAAGCAGACTGAAAAGTGAAGAGGGACAGAGGACAAAATGACACTAACACCTGTCAAGAGGTGAAAAGCAGTAGTGATGGGAGGCTTCTCATGGGAATGCAAAGCTGAAATCCAGTGATGCAAAGATGTGTTTTTTTTAGTGGTTGCGTGCTGAAGGTTGCACACATCCACATTTATTGCATTTCCATTTTTCTAAAGGTGTTACTTGGTGTTTTATTGTCAGTGATGTTTACATTTGAAGTGTTGCCACTGTGTAAGTGTGCATAGATTTTTTTTAAATAAAACTGCCGAATTCAAATCTATGACATCTGCGTATTTGCATGAGCATCATCAACATGTAGGTTAGTGTGTGTCTTTGTATGCATTTTTTACTGCACCACTTCAACTCCAATCACATCTTTCACACACTGTGTCAGCACCCACCCCCCAAACAGGCTCCCATCCTCCTTCCTGCCCAGCCCCCTCTTTTTATTGGTTGACCTAGTGGAGTTACTATGGGAACGACTGTAGAGAGGCTGCCATGCAGAATGTGGGGTACAGCTTTTGAATGGTGTTCCGTCGTACACACATGCACTCACACACATTTATCAAGGCCAGGAAAGCCTATCTACCATCAAGATGCTGTGTTTTTGTAAACACTAATGGCCTTCATCTACACTAGATTTTTTTTTTGTCTTTACCAGCAGATAGTACTGGTACTATCTATTAGATAACACTGGTATTATCTGCTGGCCGAAATACTGTAGTCTTTCTTTTTTCATTTATTGTTATATTCAACTGGTAGTACTTTTACTTACAGTACTATGAAGGTCTAAATCTATTAGAGCACACTGATATTACAATTAGTATGTCATCCACTACCTGACCTTAAAGCAGATGGGCTAGAGGAGAACAAGACCACACCGGGTGCCACTCATAGATGGAATTAACTTTAGGGATCATAAAAAAAATGGACAGTAGAAAATTAGGAAAAAAAATATTGCTTACAATGTTGAATAACAATTTCTGGTGCAACATTTGGATGGTAGGGTCAGAATGTGGTGTAAACAGAATAAAAAGCATGGATCCATCCTACCTTGTATCAGCAGTTCAGGCTGCTGGTGGTGTTGTCTGAGATATTTCTTATTGCACATTTTTATTACATATTAGCCCCTAAGAACCAGGTGACCACAGCTCTTGTTGCTGACCATGTCTTTTTTGATCACAGTGGACACGTCATCTGATGGCTTCGTCTAGCAGGATAACACACCATATCACAAAGCGTCTCAAACTGGCTTCTTGAACAAGACAATAAGTTCATTGTATCCAAATGTCCTCCAGAGTCACCAGAGCTCAATCCAATGGAGCACCTTTGGGATATAGTGGAACAGGAGATTGATATCCTGGACTACTAGCAAGGTGTACCTAATGAAGTGGCCAGTGACACGTGGATACTTGAGGCTGGTGTTCATCAGAAGTTACACCAGCTAAATAAAAGCTTCATTTAAGAGCACTGAAGCCATTCAAACCCATTCTCATACTCACAATAAATCTTATTCTGCCACTTATTAAGGGAAAATGACTCCTTCCCTTGTTCTCGTCCTCACTGGTTTGAATAAGAACCCTATTGTTCATCAGAAACTCAGTGCTCTCTGTTGCGCTCTTTTACCAGATATATGCCCCAAAACAAGCACAAACATGGCTCACACGGAGAACAACTGTCCACATCCAGCAGCCAAACAGCAGATTACTGATGAGATCAGCTGACACAGATATACACACACATGCACCACTACGCACCATTCTTACTGTCAGCATCCCTGGCTTTGATGTGGTGGGCTGGTACAAGTGAGTGTTATGGTCTTACGTAAGGCTTTTACATAAACCTCAGAGTGTAGAGAGCTGGATAAAGAGGGAGGGGGAATTGCTGCACCATTACAAAGGGGATTCGCACTGCACCAAATCCTCCTCCTACTTCACATGGATAAACCACAACATATAAGCTTTTTTTCTAGCAACATGAGCCTTTCTTCAAAAAATGAGACTATACTTTTTTAGCTATTCAGGACACACGCACACGGGTCTCATATCCACATGCATCAGCTGTCTCTCTTTGTCATCGCCCCGCCTGTCTGTCTCCTTTCTTTCCCCACCAGAGACCAAAAGTAGATAGTGACACATCTGCCAGGCTTTCATGTCAGCAATCAATAGGATTTATTGATAACCTGTAATTCCCAAGCCAGAATGACCTCTCCCTAAGTGCCAGACCACAACAATAACCAAAAATAAAAGCTACATTCTACTCAATGCATCACCTTTTCTCACCCAGGCTGATCCTTGGGGATTTAAGGCACCAGCTCATGGGGGGGTGGGATGAGAGAAGGGGAATACAAACCTCCATTTTTATTTTTTCTCCAAACACACAAAAAAGCACATAACTTCTATGATGGTGTAAATGTGCTTACAAAGAGTCAGGGGCTCATCTATCAGCGCAAATACAGTTTTATTTATTAAAAATGTAATGAGGTTTTCACAATATAAACAGATAGAAACGT
This sequence comes from Hemichromis elongatus, assembly GCA_015108515.1. Taxonomy (NCBI): domain Eukaryota; kingdom Metazoa; phylum Chordata; class Actinopteri; order Cichliformes; family Cichlidae; genus Hemichromis; species Hemichromis elongatus. Next base: position 20,990 of record VUQR01037298.1, read on the forward strand.
AAAGGAGAGGGGGAAAAAATCTGCTTTTCATTGGAGCAAATGATCACATAAAGGTCCAGCTTTGAAAGAAAAGAAAAGAGAAGTGTTTGCCTGCAAAAAATACATTGAATTGAGTCTGGTGTTGGTGAGCCCATGTTTGAAACGTGGTGACCTCGTGTGTGTGTTTGTGTGTGCGTGTGTGTGTGCCAGTGCAACAGTTCTACTTTAATTTTTCACCATGTCATACTTGGATGAAGCTAAGAAACAGTGACACACCCTCTGACATGTTGGATAGAGTGATATTAATTTAGAAGGCTGTCCTATATTTAAACAAAACCCGTTGGGCACTGATTGCGTAATGACTTGTCATTTCTACAAAATCTGTTAAAGAATTCCAAGTAAAATCTTGTCAACCAATAACATCAACCAAAAAATTACTTTACTTTAAAAAAAAATCTTTTGTCAATCAGCACTGAATAAAGGAAGCTAAAGGTCTAAAGCTAAAGGAAGAGAAAACCTGAACCGACATGATCACTTGCTGCTTCCCAGGTGACCTTTAGGACGCCCTTTTATTTGGCTAGGAGAGTTCCTACTGCAGCCTCGGAATCAGGTTACCCCCGTGGTCGCCTACACTACACCATAGGGAGGCTGAAAGGATATCTGAACCCAGAGCAGTGTCATGGATCAATCATTACACTCTAAACGAGATGAGACGGGTTAAAGAACGAGAATGACCCTCAAGTGTCACTGATACCATCTCTGGGAATGGTTACATTAAACTTGGCATATCCTATGAAAGTCCTGTGGAAATCCCTATAAGGGACCAACCTGCTCCCTTTTAACTGATTGCACTGAATCACTAACAAAGACCTTTTAGGACTGCAACACACCCTCTCATTTCTAAAACAAGCAGCGTTTTGCAATGCAAACCACAGGGGACTTATAAAAGAGTCAAATCCAGTTTGTCCTGCCCCTACAAAAGAGGGACAAAGAGGATAGTAGAACACAGAAAACTATGTGCTCACAAATATCCATTACAATGTCAAGCTACATTCACATTCACTCGCAGCTGTGGTGGCTCTTGAAATTAGGTTATACATTGTTTTTTGCTTTGTTTGTCTTTTTTAATATCTAGTAGAAGAAGGGGAGAGGTCAATCATTTAGCATTAGTTCCCAAATTTCGCTATGTATAATATCCTAGTTCTCTAAACTGGCACATATATTTATAAAAAAAGGTCGCCTTCTTGTCATCCATCCACATTAGCCTATACAGTATGCTAACAGAGAGAAACAGAAAGACGACAAGGCAGAATGTTAGAAAGCTGGTGCTGTCACAGTTTAGGATCCGTGTGGCATGATTGCAGAAAGGGAAAGTCTATAAAAACAGTACGAAATCCAGTGAAGAAGAAAGTACTAGCTAGAAAAAATGTGTTTGTGCATGTGTCCTTAGAGAAGAAAGTTATCCAGTGTAGCTACAAATACAGTGCCAAAGGTTGAGCAGTGTGCATGTGTCAGACCCTTCAGCATTAGATGATGTTCCCTGACCTTTGTGCCTTGATATGTGGCACTACATGCAGAGAGCAAGAAGTGTGTATGTTTGTGTGTGTATGAATCTGCATGTGCATGTGTGTGCGTGTGTGTGTTTGCAGACAACAAAGCCTTAGTGCAAGGGATCCCTCCAGGTTGGTGTATTGCGATAGTTTTGCAGGTTTCCATTGGTATTTAAACATTAAACAATTGTAATCCCAGAGATTAACATTCTGTGAATGTACTTCCAGTGAAGCAGCCGGGTATGAGTGAGATCCAAACACAAAGGCTGAAGCCAAAGTTAGTCCAAACGGATTTTTAAAAAAAAAGAAAAAAGAAATCCGCTAATCGATCTTAAAAAGCATGAGATGCAGTGCAACCTTCTGCAGGATAGCTTTGTAGCTGCAAAGTAGGGTAATAAAACCAGTTCAGATCTCAGAGTTCATGTATAGTTTTTAAACCAGTGTGCGGTCAGCAAAAGACCATGTTTAAAAAAAAAACATGTACAAGAACAAAAGGAAAAATGGAGGGTTATCATAGAAAAGTGTTGGGACTTTTTAAAACTATGACAAAGTCAAAAACTTTGGTTCTAAAATCAGAGAATTAGGAGGTACTTGTTACAGATTAGATAATAATAATAATAATAATAATAATAATAATAATAATAATAATAATAATAATAATAATAATAAACTTTGATTAGATTAGGTCCTTATTATCAGATTGAGTTAAACAAATTGTGAAAATCTAAAAGAAAAACATAATAGTAAAAAAGGTGCTCTGCTTTTTTTTTCTGTCAAAGTGGCGCTTAACAGGCCAGGAACTTTTCTGGGAACTTTCAAGGCAAATGCGTCTTTTGCAAATTAACAGATTGTCAATAGTCAACCCCCAGAATTTTAAGGAGGGCTTCAAAATGTTCTCCCAGCTTTTTCAAGTTTCCTAGTGACATTCTCAAGTGAACAAACCACTTACTTTAATGTAGCTGTTCGTGAGCCAACACGCCTAAGGAATGAGAGATTTCAAGATTTGAGAGGAATTCCTAGGTCATTGACTGTACAGCTCAACATTTTTCTTGATCTAGGGAAACATTTGGCTCTACGTAAGCTGCAGTGTAGCAATATGTACTCAAGTCCAGTGGAAAATCACGCGTGTGATGGAAGTTACTTCTTGTGGGCAGTCCCTCTGGCTGTGCCGCCAGATTTGTTTCCAGAACGACGAACTGGCACCTTGGATACTGGGATTCTGGTGCGAGCCGGAGGAGGCGGTTGCGTCTTTGGTGGAGGGGATTCAGCCTCTAGGACGGATGACAGGGCTGACTGGCTTGCAGAGTGAGGGGGTGTGGTTGGTTTGGTGCTTACCGGGATCTTGGATTCTCGAGGAAGGCTGGTGCTGCCTTTCATTGATCGGAAGGAGCAAGAGGAGGAGGAGGAAGGCAAAGTTGCTTGGGAGATGGGGCTCATTTTGTATTCAGTGGATGGAGAGGGTGAGCTGTTTGGATCTTCATCTCCCCCCTGATCCTCTGCTTCTTCTTCAGGATCATTGTAGAGGTCATACAGGTGGTCTCCAGAGCAGCTGTCACGTGATAGCGCCATCTTCTGGTTATGCTGCAGCCCACTCTCGTCAGGTGTCGCTGTAGGTGTTGCTGACGGTGTGTCCCAGTAGCCCTCATCACTGAGCAGTTCTTTTTCACCTGGTGATGTAGGGTGACGGCCATGTGTGTGAGGGAGAGGGGGTTTAGCTGCCCGGCTTCCTGCTCCACCAACTACTGGAATCTTACTGAGTCCAAGCGCCTTCACCTGTGGTACCTTTCTGTCTGAACTCCTGGAAGCTGAGGGAAGGTAGCTGCTAGCAGGGTTGGTGCGAGGGGGATAAGTGGAAGTAGGGGTAGAGGAGGAAGGTTGATGCGATCGGGGCAATGCAGGGGAGTTTTCTCCTGTGGAAGGCAACATGTGCCAAAGTCCCTGCATGTCTGCATCATCCACTCCTTCTGGACTTGCCATTTCTTCCCCTCCACCCATGTAGGCAACAACACCACTCCCAGGTGGGTGCTGTTGTGGTTGAGGTTGCGCCCTGGTTCGGGCAGGGAGGGAGGCAGGTGCAGAGTTTGGGGAGACGGAGAACATGGGCTGGGACATCTGAGAAGATAAAGAGGGTTTAGATGGGGAGATGCTACTGGTGATACCAACAACTCTCCCAATACCCACTCCCACACTACCTCCTCCTCCTCCACTGCTACTGCTGCTGGTACCACTGCCCCCATTACCCACTGGGCCCTCTTCGTCGGCATCAGCAATAATGTCACCACAGCCTGTGAGTGAATCAAAGCTCTTGAGGGATGTGACGTCAGTGAAGAGCAGGGAGCAAAGTCGGTCGACAGAGGGCTCTGAGGGTGGGTCACCAGTGCTGCAACGATCCAAAGGGGGTGTAGCGAGGGACGGGGTGAGACTGGAAATTGAGGCTTTGGCTTTTTGGATGGATGGTCGAAGTGGCGAGTCAGTGGGTGTGTAGGGAAAGGGGGAGTCTGGCTCACCAGATGGCCCTGGCATGGCAACACAGTGTGGAGGTGTCATGGTAACACTCGTGGTGGGAGTCTCTGGTGCTTGGAGGTTAGGTCCTGCTTCTGCATCCCCACAGTCTGCTTGGTGGGTATGGGGAGGTGGTTCAAGGGTTAGAGTAATGTCCTTTACCTTTTCAGCATCAGCAGCATCTCCAACCTTATCCTTCTTCGCTTCCGCCTCTTCTCCATCACCCTCATTTGTTTTGTCTTTACGTCTCCATCGCATGCTGCTGAAAAATCCTTTCAGGCCCCTTCCTCTTCTGACAAGTCCCGCTCCTCCGTTTTCACTCGACCTAAAACTCCCGCGTCGGAGAAGAGAGAAGAAACTCAGCGATTTGCTCAGAGACCTCACCGGTCCCACCTCCAGGCCTGCAAGTCCCTCCCCTCTCTGTCCATCAGTGTCGTTGTTAGAGCTCGTTAGTCCATCGTGGGTTTTGCTCCTCACAAGTTCCGCCGATGCCCCTGAGCTGTTTCCATTCAAAGAATTTCCATTGTCAGAATTCCCGTTGTTTCCACTGTTTGTAGCCCCTTTGTTCCTGAAGGAAAAGAAGCTGGCCATGCCAGATCCAGTGCGCCGCTTCCCAAAGAGTTTAAAGGCAGCTTTGTTGATCTTCCCTGTAGGCTGGGGGTCACACTGAGGGGCCACAGGAGGCTCCACACACTCTGAGTGCACCTCCATTATCTAGTACTCTATCGCTCCCACTCTATCGTCTCCCTCAAGCTCTCTAGCTACCTTTTTATCCTCTCTCTTTCTGGCCGTACATGCATTCACCCTCTCTCTCGCTCTCTCTCTCTCTCTCTCTCCCTCCACCCTGCTGTCTGGTGCTCTTTCACTCCCACTCTGACTTGCTTTAACGCCTGCCTGCTGGTTTTCTCTGTCTGCCTCCCTCCCTCCCTCCCTCCCTCTTTTTCTTTCTCTCTCTCTCTCTCTCACACTAACCGGCACACACACAAACACACATGGTGCTCCTCGCTGTATCCATGGCAACTGGGTGGGCTAAGCAGCTTTCGTCAACGTTGGCGGGGCGCCAGTGTCTCTCCTCCACTCCCTCCCCCAACCCCTTTCCACTTCTCTTCCTCCACCTTGCCTGTCACAGATGCACTGGTTGGTCTTTCCTTTTAACTGTTCACTATTTCTGATGCCCAAAATTCACTGCATCCATCAGTGTGTGTGTGCACTGTGTGTGTGTCCACGTCTCTGTGTTTGTGCTAAACACAATCCAGGGTAGCAACAGAGCAATACACACCCACTGATCTGCTGATGCATTATAAAGGATTAGACACGAGTTCAATATGTTTATGAGAGCTTCCTTAATGGCAGCTCGGTTGAATAGCCAATTATTAGGACAGATCACATTATTGTTGCAGGCTAATCTTTATATAGACTGTTTGTAGGACATGGATCACAGATATGGGAAAACTGACAACAAGGCTGCCTGCACTTTTGCATGTGTGGACATTTATCTCTTTCCTGTCAGCTAAGTCACAGCTTTGGGTAAACAGTAGCTTTATATTGTAAATGTGTGAGAATATGCCTTCGCCCTTTACCCAGGCTTATTAGACTGGCTAAATCGGAGTGTTAGTGTGGAAAACATTCAAAGTAAGCAAAACTAAGCATATCACAAGCACGAATTAGTGGACTCAAAAACAAGACCTGCTGATCAACAGTATGAGCAGGCTTAGACTGGGATATGGATTTAGAAATGTCAGTGCAGTCATGCTTCTGTTGTTTCAAGGGACACAGAGGTCTTAACTTCCCAATCACAACTGATTTCTTATCCACAACTTAAATGACTTAGAAGTGACTCTGCAAAAAGTCACTGCAAGTAGACACACATAGAAACACAAAGAGCACAGCCTTCAATAGAGTTTGAGACACACACATAAGCCATATGGCCTTGAGCCCTCTTCCATATGGATGCACAGGGCCAGGTGTCTGAGCGCTGCGACGCCACATATAACTGTCATCACATCATTCTCAGTTTGCTTGTGTTTGTGGTTTTGTGTCACCAATTATGCAGCCAGCAATACACTCCTTCTTTTCACATTAGTTATGCATTTAGAGCATACCTTGGTAACCAGCAGTGTTTCTGGAGGCATGTAGAACAATTAACTGTTCACAAACTGGAAGGAAACCTTGTGGAAGTGGATCAACTTGCTGCCTTTTGTTCATTGTCCTCGTGTCTTTTCAAATTGCTAAAATGCTCCAATTTTTTTAATCGCTGTGTGCATTTGTGCTATTAAGTAAAATTGTGAATTAATTAGGATATTATAGATTAAAATAATAACAATAAAGCCTGAAATAATTTTTTAATGGGAATTCCACATCTCAGTTTTTTTTCTGGAGACTGGCAAGTCTCAGTTTGGATATTTGAACAAATTAAATCTCCACAATTTACTATAGATCCACCCAGAGTTCTCCTTTCTTCTGAGTGGATCTACAGTGGGTGCTCCCAACCCCCCATGAATCTCCCTGTTATCCCGACCCACTTACAAACCTCCTCTCCTTCCTTCCTTCCCTTCTCCTTTTCTCTCCTCCTCCTCTTCCATAGCGGCTGCGAGCACAGGCTCCCCTCTTCCATCCCACTGCTATCAAACAATGTCTGCATTCATGAACCCGATACACACGACCACAAATCTAGAGACATGCTCACACTCACACAAACACTTTTTGAGGGCTTCCCCAGAGTGAAGCATCGAAGCATATCATCCCTATGCCCCCCCC
>VUQR01037298.1:27797-45554 GCA_015108515.1 Hemichromis elongatus
AAAGATAATCTGTCCCCAAGAGTCAGTCAGCCAGCCTGTCTACTTGCCAGTCAGTCGCCCAGTGTGCATGTTTTCAGGTACATCAGATATTCAAGCAGAATGCCCTACAGCAGTGCTAGCAGGTCAGCTGGCTACTGCTCGGACTTGACGCTGCCTCTAAGCAGCAGATGGCCGGTGGATTGATGAGTGGAGACTGATGAGTGGGCTCAGTTATCGCATGATGAGACAAAGGATTTTGCTTAGCTCTTAGAGTGGCAGTGTACATTATTACAGTGCTTAAGACATTTAAACATCAGTAAATTATTGAAGCAAATGCACACATTACGAAAATGTTACTATAGTCCACAATGGAGACCATTAGACCACACCGTGCTTATCGAGCAGTTTGTATGATTGCATTTAAATGGAGGACGAAGGAAAGCAACACACACATAGAACATGGCTAAGATGGATAAATAAGGTCATTTGCATTTTACATACAAGCAATGTATGTAAAAGAACTTTTGTCCAGAGTCTTTTGTGAATATTGAACTGGTTTGCTTAGTTTGGTGCTTTGGACAATGCAACATGTGCTCTCCTTACAACCTAATTATTCTTTTCAATCCACTTCTACCAGCTAAGGCAGATTCACACATGCAATACAAGAAGCCCACACCCTATTATCCCTCCTGCTCGGTGCCCCCACCCTCTCTAAAAAGGGTTCCCATTTCAGCCCCCTGAGCGAAGCTCAGCACTAAGTGGGACAGTTGGAGGACATTTTCTCTCCCAGTGTTTTGTCTGTTAATATGGTTGCTCTTTTACGTCAGTGTGCTTCCACTGCACGATGCCCGCAAGTAGCAGCTGAATGTCTTTTCTTTTTTCATTCCTAATACTCTGTGTGGAAAGAGCCTTAGGATGCAAATTCTTTTTTTTTTTTCAAATGCCTAATTTGTCTTGCTAAGAAAAGAAAAACAGACTGTGTGTTGTCATGTGAAATTTGCATTGTGTGTACACCCTTTACAAGGCAGAAGTTGTGAAGAGATGTAAATCATTCCAAGGAAATGCTTATCTGTAGTGGATATTTTTGTCAACAAAGCTAAAGGGTGATGTAAAATTTGTAAAGGGTTTCAGTGTCTTCACAAAGGATGTAAATAACTTAAATAATTAGAGTGTGTATCCTTATTATCCATCTTACACTAGGGTGACCATATTTGGATTTCCAAAAAAAGAGGACACTTGACTCGTCATGAAGAACTTTAATAAAACTGTTTGCATAAAGAAAAATTTAACATTTTTCCACAATTTAAATGATGCCTTCTCTGCGTGGTTACCGGTAATGACTTTTGAAATAAAAAAATTCAGATAGGCTTTTACAAGTCACCAAGTGCAAAAAAACTAACTTACTCAGTTAACTAAGTTAGTTCTAATAAGTTAACTCAGTTCCACCACCACTCAGTTAACTTAGTAGATGAATTTTCGCCTCGCACAGCCTTTTTATGTTTTTCTGTGTCCATGTGAGCAACAAGATCACCCGCACCTTTGTTAGACACGCAAACGTATGTGCCAGCTCTGCACACGGTGCACTCTGCCTCCCATTTATGCCGACCGACGGTATGCAGGAAATTTAATTTGCAGTTCATTTGAAAAGGTGCACTTGTGCTTCGGCATCTTTTAAACATCACCATGTTTGCAGCTGCTTACCGTCTGTCCTGTCTGTGAGCGCAAAATAACCACTCGCAAAGCAGGCAGCAGTTAAGGTATGACGTAACGTATATGGGTCCCCTGTGGGTTCATAAAACCCGGACATTTTTATCAGTCTCAAAAATCCCCCCGGATGCCCCGGAAGGAACGTGAAAAGTGGACATGTCCGGGGAAAAGAGGACGGTTGGTCACCCTACCTGAAGGTGTGCTGTGTTATCTGGCACCAAGATGTTAGCATGTAAACAACAGATCCTTTAAGTCAGGGGTCTCGAAATCCAGGCCTCGAGGGCCGGTGTCCTGCAGGTTTTAGATATCACCCTGGGTCAACACACCTGAATCAAGTGATTAGTTCATTACCTGGCCTCTGGAGAACTTCAAGACATGTTAAGGAGGCAATTTAACCATTTAAAATAGCTGTGTTGGATCAAGGACACGTCTAAAACCTGCAGGACACCGGCCCTCGAGGCCTGGATTTCATGAGGTAGACCCTACAATAATGCAGAAAAAAACCCCAACAATCATATGACCACCTATGAGCAAGCACTTTGGCAACAGTGGGAAGGAAAAACTCCCTTTTAACAGAAAGAAACCTCTGGAAAACCCAGGCTGAGGGAGGGTTGGCCATCTGGTGCGACCAGTTGGTGTGAGAGAAGGAAGACCGGATAAAAGACATTCCATGGAAGAGAGCCAACATCTTTGCACTATTGATTCAGTTCAATGAGGTTTGCAGCCATTGATTTATTTACCGTTCTCTTAAGGTGTTGCCATAGCATTTCAGCCAGGTTGAGGTCTAGAGTTTTACTGGGTCATTGAAGGGCTTTAATTCTTCTGTTTGTTTAACCATTCTGTTGTAGATTTGCTGTGTTATTGGGATGATTGCCTGGTGCATGACCCAGTGTCAGCCAAGCAGATGGAATCAAATTTAACTCTTGAAAAACTTTGGTATATAGAGGAGTTTGTGGTTGACTCGATGATTTCAAGTTTCCTGAATCCCGTGTCTACAAAACAGGCCCAAATCATCACCTCTCCACTGCCATGCTTCATGATATGAAGTGTTTGTGCTGATATGCTGTGTTGTTTGGTTTTTACCAAATTTAGCGCTTTCATTTATGGCCATTTTGATCTCGTCTGTCCAGAGGACATTATTCCAGAAGCCTTGTAATTTGTTCACATGGAACCTTGCAAACATAAGCTGTTATTACCATGATATTTTTTTTAGAGGGGGAGAGGCTTTTCCAAACAAGCCATACTTGTTTGGTGTTTTTTCTGGTTGAACTTTTAACATGCTAACTGGCATGGCTTATAGTTCATGGGGGTTTTATAATTTCTCTGAGCATCAGCATGGTCTAAAGTTGAGGTGACTGCATAGAGTCCTCTGGATTTATCACATCTACAATTGGTTACAATGGTAACAAGAGGTTGAGATAGTCAAACGGTTGTTATATAGATGTAGCATTTTTCTTGATTTTCTCAAGTATAAACACTTAGGCCTTAGTTGAGTTTGACTCAGCATCTCCTCCCACCGGGTCCCATATACAGAAATGGTGCCAGGGGAAGTGTAGTTTGGGTTCATTGTGTTTCCAGCATGCCACATCCACAATGGCATGAAAGACGTCTTGCTGGGTGAGAGGGGTGAGGGAGGAAACTGAAGCAGCTGGAGCACACTCAGCCAAGTGGTTTTTCATTGCAACGAGAAAAGTGTTTCACTTTTGTCTTGCTGTATCATAACAATAACAATGAGAACTCAGAGTTTGTCACAATGCTTTTTCCTCGATCCCAAATATCTCACATTCACAGAGAGCTGTTGTTGTTGCCGGCTTTCATCGAGCCATTCATTTCATGTCCTTGCTTTCTGCCTACGTCACAATGATTTAGGCGCTTCCTGCTTTTTGGAGAAATAATGATGTGATAGTATCAATGAGAAGCAGAGAGAAGGCTGGAATACAAGACCACAGACTGAGCTGACATTTCCTCGGATCTCATTTGTTGTTGCACACCCATAAACAAACAATATAATATGGTTAACCAATGAAATAACCACCCAGGTTTCTGTCAGACAAGGGTTTGACTTCGTTCTTGTAGAAAACTCTACCCACCATGTAATATGTTCCTTTCTGGACAACGGTTTCCCCGAGGCACATGCCAGCTCATATTATTATGTGAAATTACTTTAAACATTATTTTATTTTCTTATTAAATGTTTTGATAAATTTAAGGAAATATTTGTATGTTCTCCTCGTTGTCTCTGAGCTCCTGGCCTGGTTTCTCCACCTATCTCTGCCCAGGACCAGCCTAAAAGGACTATTTTATTTCAATCATGTCACTATTTAAAATTGAAAAAAGTTTATTTTAAATACTGACCTTAAAAACAGTATTTCTATCCTTTAAATCACTCTTACTTAAAGTTTAAAGTCTTCAGAGTGTTATTAGAACTTCAAAATTTCTTATTTAATGTGACTTTAATGTAAATAATTAACCAATAAGTAAAGCTAATGTTGTCCTTTGCTAATAGCTAAGTTACTGGAACATAAGTTAACATTTTTGTGCAACAGTTGGCAATATAGCACTGAAATAGGTCCTGCAAAACAGAAGACATAAATATATATTTAACTTTTTAGAAAATAATTTATACTTTTTGTGAACACATGTCTATATGTTAAATGTTAATTTTATTTATTTACTGTGCTATGCATTCTCGTGTTCTATGGATACCCCCATATTTTTAATTTAACCCAAGTTTAGAATGAGATTATAGTTAGATTAGGTTAAAATGATGTATTTTTAAGTACTGAAAATACATAATAGTGTTGAATAAATTCAATTTAAGACATTGAATTCTGAATATATGCTATGATTTACATCACATTTCTTTGCATTTTGATTTTACATTTAAACGACACTTCAGTATATCATAAAAAAAGATTTCTTTACCTAAATTGTCCTCATAAATGGACAGCAAAGACAATATGATGTCTTAAACGTGGGAAGTTTTGCATGGAAATTTTATCAGCTCTAAATTTGTTACATTTGTTGACTTATTCTTACTCTAACATTGTTTTATTCGGTCTGGTTCTTAAATGCATATTGGTCAATAGTGATTAATTTAAGTGTCCTTCGGTTTTTTGTCCTACATTCAAATAACACATACGTAGCAGAGAGGAAAGAAACTGACTAGTCTGTAGATTTAACTCTGAAAAATATACTGCAAGTAAATATGTACGGTGAATTCAAAGATTTCATATCAAACCCATAGGACTATTAAACTATGCTGTGCAAAAAAGCTGTATTACTTATGGCAGTAATACTACTGCATAGCAGAGAACTGCTTCTGATAAAACTAAGACACTGTTTAAAAAAAACAAAACAAAAAGCAGAATAAAAAAGTAAAAAGACTCCCTCGTGATTTGGTCGCGAGTATAAAAGTGCGGCGCAAATCATTAAATAGGACGCGCATAAGAAAATAGACTTGCCTCTGTATATTTGACAAGAAAGCCTCCACTGTTCGTGCAGACAGGTTATACAACAAACAAGACCCAGTTCACCTCAAATCTCTGTTTTATAAGGTCAAAGACGACTGACTGTTGTTGTTGAGGTTTGATTGATTTAGGCAAATCGCAGCAGAGGGTGTTATTGTGGGTAAGTGAGTCATCCTCATTTGGGCAACCGCAGGCCTGTTCATGTCTCAGAACTTCAGTTGGTAACCAGTAAAGTCAGTTATGAGTTCACATGATGTGACAGTTATGCACACGCTGTATGCTCTTGTATAAAAGAGGTGAGGGTGTGCAGCGTTGCTCTAGCTTGGTTGAAATCTGTCTCTTCTGAAAGTGAAGATCTTAAATGTATCAAATTGCACGTTTAAACCCTCCTTGTTTGTGCTTGCTTGTTAGCTACAACAAGGCAGAGTAAGTGTGCACCCAGAAACAACTTTAGATATGCACGGGTAATAGAGCTGCACTGATAAAGAGGATGCATTGCTAAAGGAGTGCTAATATTGTTTATACTCCATGCATCGGCAAACAAAGATAAAAAATTAGGTCTTTAAAAGCTTTAATATTGAAAAGGCATTCATGACTGCGGATTTATCTTCCATATGGATGCAGGCTTATATTCCTTTACACATGATTGGAGATGAATAGCACTAACAGCCACACCTGCAACTAAGGTTACATAATATTTAATACATTACATTAGTGCACATTAACTGCACAATAGGACACCTGCTTTTTTATTTAAAAAATTATTTACAGTCAAATGAGTATATCAGCATAAGATTACATTGTAGCACAATTGTATTCTCTTGAAGATGAAATTAAATTGTATTTTTTCATATAAAGTCATTTTAAATAATGAGAAATTTCCTGTGTATTTTCTTCCTCAACTTATTCAGACATGTTGCTGTTTGAAAGTCAGTCTCAGACACCTGTTACTAATGCCTCTGGCATAGTAGTAGAAGAAGCACTTCAGAATTCAGATCTTTAATTTCAGAGTCCACCAATCACTGATCTTTTAAGGTTAAAGATGACACACTTGACTCCTCATCTGTCTCTCATTGCAGCAAGTCTTTACAGTTATAAAGTGCAAATTGATTGATGGGCAAGCAAGAGCAAGCTCCACATCAGCCTCAAGTGAACCTCGAGGCTAAAAGCTGGTATGCAGACATACACACATGCAGATTTATAGCCCTGGTCCTGGAGGCATGAGTTACTTTCTGTCTACCTCTAAGACATGGCCATGCACTCAGTAAAATAATGACCCTTTGAGCAGCAGTCAGTAATTGCTGGCCACAAACATTTCATTTCAGCTCAGAATTTATGAGTGGAGTCATATTATCTCGCTTTCCAATAGGACACCCTGTTAATGTATTTTGGTCTCTACATTAATGGTATACAAACTACCTGGGGTTTAAACAGATAATGGCTGTAATCTAAAAAGATTTGTTGGCTGCAACGTTAAATATAAAAACATGTAACTGTTTTTCACAGTTCATGTAGCAGGAGTGAGCATGTGAACCACCCCACTCTTGGGCTACAACTGAAAATAAGAATGAAGTTACTGAACTGCTTTGTCCAAATCTACTTCTCTGTAGTCATTCTGATAAAATATACTAAATAATATAGACTCAACTGTGTCCCGGTTTGTCTTCGTTATGCCTGTGACAATATTAAAACCGCTTAACAAAACAAAGGAAACTTCTGTGTGTATAATTATCGCTTGAGCCCTGCTTACCTCATCTGTCATGGAATGACTCGAAGTCAGTGGTGTCACATTTAGCCAAAGTAAACCTGCCCTGATTGTTTGTGGATCAACCAGTCTAATTAAACAAGAGCAAATCCAGTCATGTTTGCCGGGAGCAGGCTGAGTCTTGTTTAGCCTCACCTACAGCAGAGATCAGTAGTTCTGTAATCTGTCTGGTGTTTAGAAGCAGAAGGGATTTCCTTTCTGCTCTTTCTGGAAGATGAGCCTGTTGGACATGTTTAGTTGCTGGAAAGTAGACACGATACTGATAATCATGATACTGATAATCATGATACTGATAATCATGCATGACTTTTTTTTTAAAATTCTAATAGCTTTTCTTCATTTCATTAGACTGTTTCTCTACAGGCTAGCTGTTGCTAGTATGTTGATACAAGAAGTCTAATAGTTTTATATTAAATATGACAATAAACATGTCCTGATTTGATCTGCCACAAGGATGTCACAGTTGTCATATAGCTTTTGGTGTCTATGAAATCCTGGTGCAATTACCAGCTATGTTACTGCTCTGATGCAAGCTAAATTATTTTTGAACCAGTGATTTAGAATCACACTTGTGTCTCATTTAGCAGACACTCAAAACTTAGCAGTAAGGAGGCTAAGCGGGCTGTAGCTCACAGATCAGCTGCTCTGTTTATAGTTTAATACCCCCTAAGTTTGAAATTTGAGTCGGTCGTTTTCAAGCTTTATTAGTCTGCTGTTTGACTGACTGTCTGATAGTTTGAGGTTGGTGAAAATGAACAGCAACAGAGTCAATTTGGAAAAACACACTCTGTGACTGTCTTCATGGATGGATGGATGGCACTATTTTACTAGACAGAATAGTGTCATCCATTGATGGGCAATGCCTATGTAAGTAAATAAGTAAAGTGTAGTTATATAGACTTTCAAGAACAAAAGATAAGAAGTACTTTACAGTGTTATATAAAATAGAGAAAAAAAATGTGTAGATAAAACTAGAAATAGAGCAACTAGAACTAAATAAAAGCAAGGCTGCACAAACATATCTTTAAACGTTTTTAATATGTGATATATAAATCTCACAGCAATCATTATAAATTTTTGATTTTTTCCAATATAACATTTTTATGTGGATCGGAGTCAGTCGAGCAGAAGGCTTGGTTGATTTGAGACAGAATGACCCAGCTAGGATAGAGTCCAGACCTGAACTAGAACTGATGATCCTGAACTAGATAAGCAGTTGAGAAGATGGATGGATGGATGGATGGATGGCTGGATGAATGAAAGATATTATCATACTGGTATGTTTGTGTAACACTTGAAAATAATCTGTTGAATTAGCCGGTTCTAAATTTACAGACAAGCCAGCAGGCCGTGTGCAACTGTCCCGATTCCTGTTTGCCTTAGGAGGCAGCAGGGTGGAGACTAGTGACTGTGCAAGTGGAGAAGCACTTTTCCAACGGTGACAGGATCCGTCACTGTTCGCCAAACCCGGGAGGAGATAGAATCAGTCAGCACTGGCCGAGCCTGGCGTTAGACAGCTAGCTTACTTACCCTCTGCTCAGAACCTAAAGTCTTTGTTTGGATGATGGGGGAAAGTTCTCAACACTTTTCAGCAGCTTCACTACTTTTCCATACACCCGGCCTCTTCTTTCACCATCATCATCATCGCTGTGTAGACTCATGCTGGCGGTCCACCTTGTGAGTGACACTGAGGTGTTGTAATCATGAGCTTTCAAGATCTTTGCATGTGCATTAGTTTTATACATTATGTGAATGATGTTATTGTGTAATCATCCGTGTGGCACTTTTCTTGTCCAGAAAGTGTGTGTTTTTCTCTTTTAATGTGTCACAGTGTGTGTTTTTTTACCCAGCAGGCCGGCGGTATGGCTGAAGGCCCGGCCATGAGAAGCAGCAGGATGACATCAGGGGACAAACTGTACTCATAACAATGTTGGTTTCCACGTAAACGGCCAGCCACTTTGGTCCTGTCACCAGTGTCAACCCTTCTCCTCCAGTCAGCCGAGTCATCATCGCATTCAGGGGCCCGTCTAATTGCGTTGTCTGGCTATCCTTGACCTGCACGCTGATGGCAAAATATCTATTTCACACTGACTTCCTTTTGTTTTCCATTTGTCTCTCTTTCTGTGTCCTCTGCCCCTTTCCTCTCCTCTTTTTCCATCACTCCCTGTCCATTTCTCTTCCTCCTTCTCCTTCAGCAGTGCCTGTTTTTCTTGGCAGGTGAAGACTCACGATGGAAGTTTGGTCTCAGTGACAGTGCACATTTTCCCCTCTCCCCTCGCTTCCCCTCTTTGCTTACGGTCTATTCTCGGCCGATGACTCTGCGTCCTCAGCAGTTTATAGGCGTTGCTCTCCCAAGGCGTTGGGCTAATTGATGTTCCATTTCCCCATCGCTACATCACTGCATCTGAATGTGTGACTGATTAAGTTTTTGTGTGTGCATTTTTCTTTTTCTGCTTGTGATTGTTCAATCACCTTTGTGTATTTACACAGGGGTGCATTTGTACGTGCTCCCTCCTCTGTGAGTGTACACTTGGGTTGTCATTCTGTATATTTATATGTGCGGCGTGTCACTTAGCATTGAATGCATCTCCTGATTTAGGAAAACCTGACATGGCTGCTAGTGTTTCACAGTGACTGGAGCAAGTGTTATGTAATTAGACCTACTTCTATAGATGCTGCAGATGTCTCTCGCTCTGTGTTTTAGTTTCCGTACGTGTGTGTGTGTGTGTGTGTGTGGGCGGGTGTTATGGTTAGCGATCCATCTCCTAGGCATCTGCTCTCTATTATGTTTTAATGGATGTCAGATAAGAACATGACAAACGGATACAAAACGCCTGAGAGACGCCTCAGCTGTCCCACTGGGGGAGCTCGAGTCTCATTCAGGAGAGGATAGCTCTCCAATTTTTCTCTCCTTCCTTCTCTTCCCACCAGGGGCCCAAAAACCAAAGCCAAGCAATTTTTGATGATAGTTTTTATGATTGGTGTTGGCTCTGCTTCTGTGCCAGATGGGTGGGATTTGCCACATAGAACAATAAAACGAGTGCCAGAACTATTAGACAATCATTTTAAAGTATTTGAATGTCACTTTGTTGAACTTTGCTGTGACTGGGAACTTGACTTAACACTACTTGTGCTGTTTTAATGGCATGAACCCCTCCTAAACCACTCGTACTCCAAGCAGGTTAAAGTTAATGTTCAAAAGCTATTTGACCACAGCTTAGTTACTCTGTCTTTTCCCATTTATATCATAATTTTCCTCTCACTTCAGTCGTCTCTCTCTTCTGCCAATTTACAATCAGCTAATTACTTTAACACTTTTGTAAAGGTCACACATCAATACAGTAGCAGCAAGAAGCCAGACACAAAAAATCACTCTTGGTCAGTAATGCACCAACAAATTTCATGATTAACTTCACTTCTGAAGTGTTTTATCCTAGTCTTATTGTAAAATTTTTTATTACTGCAGTGTTCATTAGCTGTTATCCAACTTTTAGTTAGCTTTATACAACTACAGTGAAGTTTAATGTTTGCACGTGATAACAGAACACTGGGTTTTCTTTATAATAATGGAACAATAAACGTGGTATATCCTTGGAGTTTAAGCAAGTAAACGTTTAACTAGACAACACAATGGCCGGGTTGTGTTATTAGTTGTTTTAACAGACAAACGCTGTCCCGATCCTGGGTCTCTGAACCAGCGCTTTCAGTTTATGTTTTGAGTTCTTAATGTGTTCCTTGAGATATGTTGAGTAATAGGATTATCTTTTAGTTGCCTTAAGTTTAGTCTAGTTATATTTAACTTAGGACTTCTGTGTTAGTCTGTCATCTTTCTTGTCTGTTTGTTCATGTTGTCAAGCTTGTGTTATCATGTCTATGTCGTTCCATGCTGTCATATTTTATTTTGAAAGTCTGTGTCCTATGTCAGTGTACTCAGATTTGCTTCCTTCGTCTCGTTGTGTCAGATTAGTCGTCTGTTGTTTCTCGTCATGTTTCCATGCTCAGGTTTTTTTGTTTTTTTTTGTGTTTTATCACTTTCAAGGTTTTGTTCTTTGTCTTCTGTGTTTAGCTTTTACCTTTCCCAGTTTAGTTCTAGTTGGTTTCTCCCCAGGATTTACAGAGAAAGAAAAAGAGACAGGACCCATTATTGAATCTTGAGGAACTCCAAAGGTTAGAAAATCACACTTTTTCAGATTCAGATTCAAGAGCTTTATTGTCAATAAAACAGTATACACAGTATACAGTGTACCAAAATGCTGTTTCACCCCAAGCCCCCCATGCTGCATTTATAAGTATATAAAAGATATATCTTCAAGAGGTTTTTTTTAAAAAAATTAAATACTGTAAACATGCATAAAAATAATTCAAGAGCTATAATAGTATCGCAGGTGATTTTCTCAAATTATCTCACAACAACTTCAAAAGCAGAATTTACTCCTAGAAGAACAAAATTTAGTAACAGAGCTATTTGTGCTGTGCTTCTAATGGAAACCCCACCCCCACCATTCTCCCTTTTACTTTGCATCTTTCTTTTTCTCTCCTATTTTATTCCCCTCCTGGATCACCACTGATTTTTCCAGATGGTCTTTTCACACTCCATTCATCCTGCTTGGACAGCAGGAAGTCAAGCCTGTAATGGAGACTGGGACATGAATGTGTCCCCGTTGGATGTTGATCCACCCATCGGAAAAGAACTGGAACTCTGGGTTCTCTGGCATCTTCCAAGTTAGCACTATCAAACTGGATATCAAGCCAA
The DNA here is from genome assembly GCA_015108515.1 of Hemichromis elongatus. Taxonomy (NCBI): domain Eukaryota; kingdom Metazoa; phylum Chordata; class Actinopteri; order Cichliformes; family Cichlidae; genus Hemichromis; species Hemichromis elongatus. The sequence continues at coordinate 39,472 of VUQR01037298.1, forward strand.
GAAACTGAGCTAGGGTGTAGTTTACCTTGATTTAATAGCCTTTTGGTCTGTTGCACTACTTTGCTTTTTTCTATTAATTAATTATTTTTTTTATTTTTTCAAATGTGAGTTTTTAAAATCGTCATCTTGCTTTCCTGGCTGGTTTAACATAATGATATTATATTACTTGTACAGAATATTATGTGTCACCCAAACATATATGTTAGAAATGAAATTCCTTCACACATACTCCCTATTTACTCTATCATGATCTTTACCTTCACTCCTCCTCTTACCAGCCACAGTCTGTTTCTCATTTCTGCACTTTGTTGGAGAGCCAGCATGCATTAGAAGCTCCCTGTGGCCTCTTCAAATAAAGACAGTAATGCACATGACTTAACCAAGTGCTATTCCAGTAACCATCTTCCTGACACAAATCAGTTGCACTAGTTGGGCTCCTGTCCCATGTTACGACCCCTCTTTGAGCCAGGCAGACTGGTATCCTGGAAACTACATGGTTTATGACAGCTGAGTGTATGAAACGCAGCACCGCTTACAGGGAGCCTGCGGGTCTTCAATGAAGGCTCCAGCCAAACTGTGAGATGTTATAGCTAAATTCATGTTCCGGGGCCTCTGATGCAAAAACCATTTACATGCTGCAGTTTTTTTTTTTTTTAAATTATTACCACGGTTTGTTCAAAACATGTTTTTTTTTTGTTTTTTTTTAATCAGCGATAGGGTTTTGGTCTGATTTAGGAAAAAATGACTTCTAAAGTTGATGTGGATTGAATTTTTTTCAGTGATTACTGAAAGATACTGAAAATATCACCAACTACTAACCAAATATTTTTCTGAATCCAGGGAATTAATTTGTGCAGGTGAGGGAGAAACTTTCAGTTTTGGGAGAAGTATTGAGTCTCTGCTGAGTCACATATAAATTTGTCAGTGCATCTGTGGTACCTCGTTGTGGTCACCATTTGTACATCTTTGTGGATGTAATCCAAACACAGAAAGATTTTATTCACACATTTGCAAATCTGTGTACGTGTGCACACAAGCATACTTGAATTGGAGTGACCCTGTGTTACTGCGTAAGCATGTAAACAGTGATTGCAACAGTTTTAACGAGCCTGGACTTGTGCAACCAGTGCAGATCTTGTGTGCATGTTTATTAGTCAGAGGTTGGAGATTGGCTAAAGGTGCAGAGAGACACCTAATCCACAGTTACAGAAGACTTAGCTGGAGCAGTGCCAAGGACAGAGGTAACACTCTTTGTTTTTCATGTTGCTGCATGAGTGTGCAAGAAGATGGTACTACTGTGATTAAAAAAAAAAGGCACTGACTACATAATTTATTATGTGTATCCTCAGGTGAGTGACAAATGAATAAAATGAGAATCACAAATATGATTGAATTGTTTTCTAAATTTTATAGGATCTATAATAGTTTTTTAAGACTGTTGTTGCACTTTTCTTTTTGTTTTTTTATGCCTTTATCTTTATGCCAAGTAACAGCCACTACAGCTGAGCTGTCACAGGATCTCATAAAACTGCAGTTCCTCTAGTTACCACTTGAGGCTGACTCCTAAAACAAATCAGTTCTCAAATATTTTCACAGTCTGGTACAACATTCATGGAGAGTTTTTTCCCTTCATAACAACTTTGCCTGAAACTTTGCCATTTGGATGTTGTTAAAGTTTACCTTTTACTGACAGGTGTGGTAACAGTGGCAGCTGTGTGTGTTAGGCCTCACCTGCTCTTCTTAATGTAACTAGAACTAGACATTTTTTTGTGTTGCTGATTCCTACTGAGGCATTATCTGACAAATAATAAAGTCTGAGCCCAAATAAAGAAGTTTCCAAGACTGCAGGGTTTGTACCACAGTGAGAACTACCATATGTTACACTGAACAACTTTTTGTGAAATGCTGAAATAAATTATTATGATCTTTTAGTTATTCGTCTTAAAGACAAAAACAAAAAAAGCCACACCACACTCACGAAACATATTCCTATAACAAACAGCAGTTGCTGTCTTTGGTAACACAGTGACCCATATGACAAGCACTGGTTGCCTCTGAGTCTGCTCACGATTCAATCAGCCTGTCTCTGATTATTGAGTTGTGGGCGTTCTCCATCTTTTGTCTATGGTGGTTGAAAATGCAGATGTTTGATGAGGTAAACTTTTTGGAGTGTTTATAAAGGGGGCTATAGGGGGCTTGTAGAGGATTATGCAGGATTTCCAAAGGATTGGTTTGGTTAATAAACCCGGGCCTGTTGGGTCCTGCATTTTGAGCGTCAGAAAAGGGAATGCTGGTTTGCAAAGAGGGCAGCATATCTACGAACATATGAGCAAACAGGCGAATGCACGTACCTTTTGGGGTGGCAGTTGTCGTGGTGAGACCAAACCTGCAGCAAGACCTCTCTTCATGTGATAGGCCAGCTGATAAATCTAATAACAGATGAGTGGAAACTGCACAGACACTGGCATATACATCTGTAAAGGTTTATGTCCCCCCACCTCCCAATTTACCAACACGCTATCACTGGGCTCTGACAGCAATCACCATCTGAGAGAATGAAAAGCAGCAGAACATAAAAAGAGAGGGACGCAGCTAAATTCTTTGCATCCTGCTTTCTTAAACAATTGGATGGATCCCCGAATCTGTGTGGGGTTAATTGTTTGTTCTAAATGCAAAAAAAACAACAACAAAAAAACAACAAAACTAAATCTGCAAATGTGTACATTCGGATTAAAATAAAAAATAAAATGAGGGTAAGGCCTTCCCAGCAGAACTGCCAAGTGTGAAGAGCCATATCGAATGACTCATCTTCTGTAGAGGTTCAATTCACTTATTTCACTGAGGGTGTATGGTGACTGACCGCTGGAACATTTCTGTGGCTTGGCTCAAAACACTTCAAGTTAAACTGTAATATTAAAAATAAAAAGAAAGAAATAACATTGACGGAAACTGTCTTGTTCTTTATTTTAAAAAAAATGTTAAACTCACAATGCACACGAAAGCTTTCATGCAACAAAACCATTGCAGACATTTTATGTACCACTCAGTCCAAGAGAGCACCTTTGGGATGTGGTAGATTGGGAGATGCACATCATGGATGCAGCCTACAAATCAGAATCTTTTATTGTCATTGCAGCAACAAAACATTGAACAACAAAACTGAGGTGCAATTCTATCGGTGCAAAAGAAAAATAAAGTTAAAGTCAACAAATATGCCACCCTGTATGCAGACGATGTGCTACTCTGTTCAGAAATGCTACATTACCATACACAGAAACCTTAAAGTAGGAATTTACAGTGGGAAAAAATGAGTTTAAAAGCAGCGTCAGAATCAGTGCATCTACAGGTGCAGGAATTTTGCATTGTGTGCACAGTGTGTATATGTGTGTTTAGTTTGGCTGGTATTACTAGTACAAACGCACTTAGAATTGGCACAAAAGGCTCCAGACGCAAGAAGACACACTGATCACTGTTAAATCCCTGCAGAGAGACAGCGATAAAGCAAAACAAAGATGCAAAGAGACCAATACAGCAGAAACTTTTCCTCTCTACTTTTATTCTGTGTGATGCACGTTGCTCGCCTTTTTAGACAAATTCCTTTTGTGCATTACTTTGGGAATAAACACACACACACAACCACAGGCTTGTTTTAATTACTTTAAAGTCCCGGGGACGTCTCCTAATCATCCTATCATTACTTAATCCTAACTGTAAACCAGGCTTCATTATAACATTTTAGAATTTACATTATGACGATTTTCCCCTTTATCCAGCAAACAAGGGCGGGCGTCCACGAGTATTACAAGTAAACACACATGAATACACACACTTCTGTTCCTTCATTTTGCAGACAACACTCAGCTGGCCTGGACTACAACCAGCAGCTCTGATTCCTAAAGTAAACACTGCTGAGATATTTCAATCTTATCACCAACCACTCTCCTCTCTTTAAACTCTCCCCCTTAACAATCCTAGACACACACGCACGCACACACAATACAAAGACTTTTGATAACTCCTTTTTACAGTGCGCCTTGAAGTGTTTTACAGTAAGGATTTGACCCTTGTGTAATTTATGAGGCCCTGGGTTGTGGCATTGTATTACAATAGTCCCACTCTTTTTTCTTTCCACAGTGAAATCTTAGATGTTGGGACACAGTAGATAAGCACAGATAATGATAAGTGTTGAGCTGATCCATTGAGTTGAACAGCATTCACCCTTACTTAAAGGTTACCAGGGGGGTAAAATGACATATGTAAGCTATAATGTATATTCATTAAAATGCCCTTGTCTGCTGTCTGTACTCAGCTCACTGCAGTTAAAATGGCTTGTAGCCTTTTACATGAGTATAACACTCAAACATTAGAGTTCTCTTTTATGTTGCTATGTGAAGCACTTGTGGATTAAATGATCACTTGTTTTGGTTGATGGTTTTATTAATAGTAATAAACTCTCTTAGACAACTTTTCTTGTCATTTATTCCTAGAGAAATAAGATAATATAATCTTTATTAGACCCACACATGGGCAATTTGTTAGGAGTAGTAGGATTAGTCATTTGGGAATATTTCTCTGAGCTTTTTGAAGGAAATGTTGGCTGCCTTTAGATGATCCCACAGTGCTTCAGTAATGTTGAGGTCCGGGGAGGCCAGTCCACGACTGCTAGTGTTCCAATGTGTGTAATTTTGTTTCCAAGTATGCTTTAACTGAACTGGCAGTGTGATGGGATCACTGTCATTCAGAAAAATGAAGCAGTCACCAATCAGATGCTTTCCACGGGGACCACCCCTCATTTCATTGGGTCAAAATCTGACATAATTTTTTCTACAGTCCATCATTTTTACCAGATCCCCAACACCACTGGCTGTTGTTCTGCTCCAGTTAGTTTTTTCAGCCTGCAGCTTTTTCTTTTGTCTTTCACTTGTATAGTATCTGCAACGTTTTTAAAGAACATTTTGCACACCATGCCAAAATAGGCTTAATTTTTAACAATAGTTTTTTGGGAGTCACCCTGTTAATAAAAAAAGTGCTACTTTACATCTGTCTTCAACTAAAGAAATGAGAACAAACTACAATTTTTTGTGGCAGGTTGCTTAAGTGTTTAAAGATACAATTTAAACTTGGTTCTTTGTTAAGCTTTGTGTTATGTGTATCCAAAACACTTATTCATCCCTTGAATTAGGTGCCTTTTTGATACTTTTCCTGTTAATCATACTATGTGTACGACCCAGTTTGATTTTGTTGTAGACTACTATCACCTCCCACGATTTGGGAGTCCAGCTCTCTGAGCACTGCAAAAAGCTCAGAGATGTGACTCAACCTTCAAACTGTCCAGAGTTTAACCCCCAAAGCCAAAAAGCATGAATCGGAAAAGGCAAATCTCCATGAAGTTCTTTGCAGTCTTTTTCAAATGTGTCCAGCTTAATATAGCATCTTGCTTTCTACTTGTACAATGTGCCCTGGATTACGAATGAGTGCCCCCATCTGTTAATGTCAATAAACTAACTCCTAATTTTAGTATAATGGCTAAGGTAAACTGGAAACCCAACTATAATTTACATTTTATTTTGCCGATTTTCTGAAAATGTGGTTGAGGTTTGTGCTGCATTTGAAATAAAAACCCTGCTAATGATATTTGAAGACTGTTTCTAAATAATTTACTGACATTTATAACTCAGGATAAAAACTTTCTGACATTCACAGATAAACAGCCGAATGTTCTAGCTTTGTTCAGCTATTAAATTTAGCTGTTTACACAATGTAGTTTGAACTTGCTCTTTCAACACTTTTTGCATCGCGCCAAGTTTCCAAGACTGTTGCGTCACCTGCTGACCAGCTGTGTTTTAATGGCGTTTTTATTTATTTATTTATTTATTTAAATAAAAAACAATCTAGAAGTTTCTTCACTCTTCCACTCTTATGAAAAATAAGCCCACCATATGCTGGCTTAAACTTCATATTTAGCTATCATCCCAACCCACCTAAACACACACACACACACACACACATATATATACATGTATATATATATAGCACCGTGCTATCTATAGAAGCCTTTCTCACACTTTCCCAAAACATAATTA
>VUQR01037298.1:52273-62804 GCA_015108515.1 Hemichromis elongatus
ATGTGTAATGATACCCTAATCATCAGTGAGGCACCAACCCTGTTATCCTAAATACCCCCTCCCCCATCTGCCCCCAGGACTGTGGACTGAACGGGATCTTCTTGAACTTTTTTATGCTTGTAAATCTTATGAAGTGAGTCACCCATGAAGATGCTACATGAACTGACTTTTAAATTGAGTTTTTCTAATCTCTCTAAAGGTCGATTATAAATTGAGAGCATAAAATGTGTAATTACTATACTTGTCCCTATTTATTTTTTCTTGGAACATTGTAGCATAGCAACGGACACTCATACACCTTACCAAAGGAAACATATTAAACAAACTTTAAAAAACATGATCTCATATGTGTTAGCTGAACATCTACTAGGTAAAATATATAATACATCCACAGTAAAATGCATAAAACTAGACCAGTGTTATATGATTTTTCATGAATTCCCCAGCGCTCGCTTTTATTGAAAAACATGCTAGACTACTGATGCTAATGCTATTGTCACAGCGTCAAGCTGTGACAAGCTGAACCAGAATTAGGGTGAGGGTTAGGGCGGCAATATGTAACTTATCTCTGCAACATCGATAGTCATGTAACAGCATGTATCAGTTCATCTCTTAAATCTCCCTCAAATAAATTCCCATTAAGCAACCACTGTTCAAACAGTGGTTAAGCTGCAGTTAGATGCTACGATAAAGGCTAAAAGCAGGTGAGACTAGTTAGCCTGGTCTATAAACAGCACTTAAAGAAGTCACAGCTCCTTCTCAGAAACATAGCCTGGCACACAACCCTGCCAGAACCACAATGTTCTGGCTTTTTTTATTTTTATACAGGTTAGACCTCTCTCTTTTGGATAGAGCCAGGCTAGTGGTTTCCCCCTGGTTTTTGTCTTTGTCCTAAGCTACGCTAACAGTCTCCTGGCTGTAGCTTTGTAGTTACATAACAGGAAAAAGTTTGATATCGATAATGTTCTCTGTCTCCCAGCCAGGAAAGGAATGAGCGCATTTCCTAATGTCAAAGTCTTGTTTCACCAGAAGGCCGATACCAAAGGTAAAATCCTTTGTGAAAGCTTTGAGAAACTATTCTGTAAACGCCTCTGTCTGTCAGCGTCCTCCTTTAATCAGAGTCTAGTATTACTGTACATTCTTTTTCACTCTGTCACAGAGAAAAGGGGCAGCTGTCTCGCTTTTTTTCCTCCAGACATTTAAAAAATAGTTTTCCACTCAGTAACTGATGCAATTTCTGTGCCCCTTCACTGGCCTGGAGTTGTATTCTCTGTGCGACCTGTGACACCCACGCTGCATGGAGTCTTGCTGACATAGTGAGCGGATAGGAACTGGGCTGCAGCTTATGGCAGCTTGTCAGAGATTGCCAATGAAGCGGCGCTGTGATTCACTCGGGCCACTGCTTCCAAAAATACGCAGAATGGAGTTAAACTTGTCCTTGGCACAGAAAGACGTCTGATTCCTGATTGCTCCTTAGCCAAGAACATCTCTCCCCTGCCTCTGGTGTACACAGACACACACATCAGCTCTTTTGGTCTAGTTCGTTTTATGTGTGTGTGTATGTGTATATGCTTGTATAAGTACTCAGGCCCAACATGTGTTGTGGTTCATCAGGATAGAACATGGAAACTGTGAGTGGCTGCAGATGTTGAGAAGGGTAGAAGAAATTTCTTTTAGTTGGTTTTAACATGCTTTCTCGCACTCCACTAAGACACCTTGGTAGACCTTTGCCTTATGCCACAATCACTGGGGCTTAGAGAAGGATCGTTCAGTCTGCATAGTTCTCACTGTCCTTAACCTCCCATCTCTATACTGTGATCCCTTGAGGATAAAGGCTCCAAACTTTTGGACCCAATCCCTAATGTAATTTTTCCAAAATTACCCTAGCCTGAAGTGCATACTTTTATTAAATCCATATCGCACGAGTTCGCATTGTTAATGGTGTTTTGGTGCTTTTTTCTTGTCAAAAAAAAAATTAGAGAGGAAAACCCCAAATAATTAACACTCTCTATGATCGAGCACTTGGTGACAGTGGGGAGGAAGAAAATCACTTTAAGCAGGAAGAGAACTCCAGGAGAACCAGAATCAGACCAGTTGTGATGGACTAGAGCAGAGAGACACCTGGAACAAAAACAGGACAAAACACAATTTGTGAGATCCAGTATTGGACCCTAACATTGAGCGAGAACAGATATAGGAAATACCCCCTTTGCTTTTAACTGGGTTTGTCAACTTTTACACTTCACTTTAAAGTTAACAGACTAATTCTCACATCAAAACAGTTCAAACCACAGATGACTAGATATAAAAGTTCCTTTAAGACTTGACATATAGACTTTAAAGCGCTGTTAAGAACTGACACTAGATTGTATTAGGTTGCACTTTGGACCCAATGCTGCATGATGTTGAACAATAAAGACGTTTAGTCCAAATTATATTTGAACATAATGTTGCATCATGAGTGAAATGATGCAAACGGAAAGTCAAATTCATAAAGTCAAACATTAAATATTTTGTAGAAAGTCTGAGATAAACAAAGACAGACAGTCGGGGCGTGAGGACCACAGAATTCTTCAAACATGAGTGGATAAACGATGACAGTGCCCTTTATTGATAATACAACTAACAGGAGCTCACGCTATCACCCATCATGACTAATCCTGAAATGTCACAGCAGCCACTTGAGATTCCGACCGCAGTATCCCCGTGGTAATCGTGTTGGCATCCGGATGGGCCTTTTGGACGGACTGCCACGCCACACAGAGGGTTATTCAGCAGAGTAGACATGTGGGAGAAAAAGCTTGACCTTGGAAACTATACGTTAAGCCTGTGGGGTTAGCGATCTCTCAGCGTTGTCGTCACACTTGCAGGGATTCTCACACTCCCCCCTCACACACCTGTCTTTATGTGTTAAGAGTGCAGACTGGCCAGTCTGGGATTTCGTGAGTCGATGGTGCTTTTCATGGGTCAAGAGGTCACCCTCGGCGGAAATGCACGCGCATTGTTTTAACGACTGAACAGTTGTTGTGTCTGCACTGTGTGAAATTTCCTCTCAAAAATCCTTCTGAATAAATCATTAGACGACTTCTTGGTGTTCTTTTTTTTTTTTGTTGTTATTTCACTTCGCTGCAGCTCCAGATTTATTTTGGATGTACCGACTGCAAAGGTTTCTGAGCCAAATATCTGCAAAAATATTCTGTAACACAAGCATGTGAATAAACTCCCCCTTTCACATCAGTGTTTGCCATGAGAAACTCCTTTAAGGTAAAGTTAACTTGTTTTTCGACAATCACCAAACAGATTAACAATAAAAAATGTAAACAATCTCTTGACAGCAGATACTGGATTATTATGCTTCCCTAAAAACTATTAGAAGTGCTATGAGTCAGTTATTGGCAAATGCCTGGACATGCTTTTCTGATATTCAAGAATCCGACTCAGCTCCAACTGTTTTATTTCACTCAAGTGCTAATGGGGATTTAACTTCCTCAGTTCATCTTGAAACTGAAAATGAAAATCTTACAAAGACTGAAAGTGTGTTTGAGGTGAAGCGAATGCAGACTCATACAAAAAACAAAACAAAACAAGAAAAACGTTTCTCACTGTATACGTTGAACCAGAGGGGGATTTTTGAGTCTGGTAATACCAGACAGTGACACAGGTTTCACTGCACTTTCAAAAGTGGTAAACAAGGTAAACCGTAGTCAGCAATAAACTGAGTGAATCAAACACCATCTGGTTTTCATATTTGGCCCTTCATCAAAGTCTGGATATCCGACCTTGATATTTTAAAATCCAGGTCACGAGTTGGGACACTAAGAAATTTTCACAGTTGTGGGTGTACCTTGTACATTTAACATTCATGCCATCTTTGTGTTTGCTGGAATGATTACAAATAATTCAACCGCCTATCTCAGTTTACTAATTCTATCCTTTATTATTAGACAATTAATTAACATAGTCACAAATGAGCGATTGGCGAATGGTTGCTGACTGTCGATTGGTGAAAATCAGTCACAAAGCAAACCTACTTGTTATTGCTTTGATCACCAGCAGACTGCATGGAAAACACCAACTTGTCTGCTAACGCTCACTAACTACATGTTAGCAATAGCAAAACTTGAAAAAGTGTCAGGCAAACAGGAAAAATGGAAAACATTTACCTATAAAATAAAGTTGTGCCAGGGTCTAATCAGAGTAGAACTCAGTAGAAGGAGGACTGCAATCAGATTTGTTATTTGTTTAGTGAAGGTTGTTTAATATGTTTAACCATGCAAAATGTGAAGTATTTTGCTGTAAATCACACCTGCTTTGTGTTGACATATAGGATTTGAATGATGCGAATGTCTTTGTAGTGTTTCTATAATCCAGCATTGATTAAACTGTCAGGTTGTCGTTCAACATGTATAGGCTGTATGACTCTATTATGGGACGTTCCCTCTCTTCCATGCCTGTACAAGTAAAACATAAAGCAGAGAGAGCAGCAGAAAGGCCCCGGCACAGAAAAAGGGTAGACCTCAGTGGTGAATGCTATGAGACTGATTAAGTCAGCTTAAAACAGCTTAAATAGTAAACTCTATATTGGATTTACTCAGCAAATGTGTGTAGACGGTCATAGAAAGGTTAACTGAGGCATCAGCTGACGTAATCTGGCCTTGAGGTCAACTGATTTGATTGTTTCTGGGCTTGACTCTCTAGCCCTCCACAAACAAACAATCTGCTCCATTTTCTGTGATGTTTAGCACTGCTGGTTCTAAATGGATCCCAACAATCGATCGTCCAGGTTAATCACATCTCAGATGCTGATTCTGATCATCTGGAGTTTGCATATTCAATGAGAGAAATGTTCTTTTACTCATTCGAATAACGTGATGTTTCTTCAGAAGTCATTTGGGTGAGTGACAAATTGTTATCCCACTGAAAATACGAAATCCAGATAAACAGGACCAACTTTCTGAGATAGTAATAGCATGGTAACTGGATGGAGCATCTCCAAAATGCCAATACTTGAGGTCCATCTAGTCACTGGTGGTGAGTATCTAAAAATGCCACCAAAGTTCTCTTGTGAATGCCTTAGCATACGAAAACAGTTTCTTGTCAATAGTCCTATTGTCTTAGCTCATCAACGAATGGTCTATATGGTAGACTCAGTAGTGTCTGACTCTACCATATAGTCAATCTGTCCAATCACCAGCTTGGTCAGAAGACAAACAGGTGTAACAACTGTTAATTTCCCCATCCTTTGACCGTTGGTACAGGGAGGAGACAGGCTATGGTTCTAGCTCAGTAATATTATAAGCATGTGGATGCTAATCATCATGATGACAGTGATGATTCGTCTTAGACTGCTTATTTTCAGCAACTTAAAACCTACACATTCATGTAATGTTCGGTGTAACTTCTCGCTGCCAAATCACATTCCTGCTTGGACAAATAAAAGATTAAACTTGAACTTAAAACACCCCTCTCATTATTTTTCCGCCTTTCCTCTTTCCCTCTTCTAAACCACCCCCTCCTCCTGTCCGTAGAGGACTCACAGCCCTTATGCAACCCAATCAGTACACTATTTAGGGAAATTACGTTAAATAAACGGTGATGTGAACCAAATCCAAATAGGGACTCTTATATAAGAATGAGGTTGCTTCATAGATGAATGGCTCTTGGAATGGACATAGCTTCCCAAGGCCTGTATTTATTTTCCTTACCATCGGAATAGCTTTGCCTATGAGCACCGAGGCGAATGGAGATGAAAAGCAAATGAGAAAGAAATTCATCTAAACTCATTTAATCTTACAGAGTCACCAGAGTTTAAACATGCACGAAACTGATTGATTCTTTTCTGTTTCCCGTGTCGATTAGCTGACAGCTTTTGAAAGCTTGTAAGTACATGAGCTAGTTTTACGTCTGTGTCGGTTCATCTGTGTGTTAGTGGAACACATTGTTAGGTTTTTGTTTTGTTTTGTTTTTTTTGCTGGTACGTCCTGGCATGTCAGAAGCACACCTGGGAATCACCGGCTTAAGCGGCTTTAGTCTCTGATGTTGACTTTGGATAGGGTTACAGAAACACACCATCATGTTCTGACAGGAGACAATGCTAATAATCCTAAGACATATAACTTGTATTTATGAGTAGTAAACTAAATGGTTTTGGATGACGTGGAGTGGGTTCTGACGCACAAGTCTGTCAGCGTGTGGGACTCAAAAATGATGCCGAAATACTTGAAATATGAAAGAAACTTTAAAAATTCACTTCCGAATCTGTGTGGCATGAAGTGGTACCATGGTGCTGGTGTTAAGCGTAGATGAATAGAAGAACTATATTCTGTTTTATATATATGTATATCAGTCAATCGTAGTTTTGTAAATATGGTAGGAAGTCATCATTCCATGTAAAATTGTGTGGCTGTAATTCATTTACTCTTAGAGCACTGACTTTGAAAATTATACATTTATTTTTAGATAGACTGAAATTATTTTTTCTAAACATGAAAGTTCACAAAAGTGCAGAAGAAAGTAAGATTTTTAACCTCTGACTACTTTCAGCAAATCAAACCTCCCATGCTTAAAAGTATACAAAAGGTGGCTGTAGCCATGGTGACACTCACCGATTGGTCTCTGGACATTACATTTTGGCAACACCATGCTGGTTTTTTGGAGCTGGAACTGGACACATTTGAGTGAAAGAGTGAAGTGCTGAATTAGGCTAGCAAGCTAGAGAGCTACATCTATAAACTGTACAAGTTTGGATGTAACACTTTCCAAAGTCACGTATTACTATAACCCCATTGCATTTTTCGGTAACGCAGTGATGTAATGCATTGCTGGATTAAATCCAGTAATTACATTACGGTTACAGTCAAAGCGCTACTTGCATTACAAAGTTCTTTAGTTATCTGCTCAGTGTAGCGGGCGTGGCCTGCGGTGGCGTGCGGGGAGGGCGGACGCACCTGCACGCCATCCGCAGGCCACGCCCGCTACAACCAAATCCTGCCCTGACAGGTCTGCTGCCCTAAAAGCTTTTTTTCCCCATTACTTTCTTTATTTTAAAATTATGTTCAGGTGAAAATTAGCCTACTTGAAGGAAATAAGCTCAGCTTGTATAACCTTTCTAACTATGAGGTGCCTCCCCAATGGTGTGTGTGACAGAAAGATAGTCTGCGAGGTGAAAGTCACAGGTGTTCTACAAACAACAGAAAGTCAGTTTTGTCTATTTCGGCCACTCATTCGGCTCACTTATAGTATTAACACACAATCTGCAGCTGCAGCTTTGAGGCACTTCAGGTACTTTAAAACTTTTTAAAGCATCAAAGCAAGCCAGTGACCTTTCTCGCAAACACAGGATAATAGCTAATCTCCATAATAATAACTGATAGTGCCAGCTCACCAATGAACATGGACTACAAAATAATAAAAGGAGACTACTGCATACTCTATCCATATCAACAATTAAGCTTCCTGTTTACATCCAGTTCCAAAAACGTACAGTTGAGACGATTACCACCGTAGAAGTTAGACAAAGAATAATAACAGGAAACAATCCTGTGTGTTGTAGTATTAATACATTTTTTCCACTTTACAAGGGCTCAGTTTATTTCTTATTTTGCTTGAAACAGTTTCAAAAGATGAATAAAAAAACTCACATTGTGTGTTATGAATTTGTGTGTTTGCTGTGTTGCAAATGAGCTGTTGCCACTCTGGATCTCAAATAGAGTTGCACCTCTAGAAAGCGTGCTGAAAATTAGAAAGCAGGAAAGCATCTCCAAAAGCACAATACATGACATACTTAGCAACAGGAAAACTGAAAACATGGATATGAAAAACAAACAAACCAAAAAAAATATCAAAAGAGAAATAGATAGGACATGTGCGATGTTAAGATATACGTGTGATGAAAACAAAAGAGGGATGCATGTTTGTCAGATTTAGAAAATGATATCATTCCCTTTCTGCTAAGCACTTGGCCCGCTCGCCGCGCCGTGTCGGGCTAAACATTGACATTGGCTGTGCTGCGAGTGGCTGGAACAGACTGGAAAAGGAGATTACCGTTTTCCCAAACTCAGACTAAACTCTGCCCTGTTTTCCGTTTGACGTGCAAATAAATGGCACCCGAGAGAAAATAGGCAAATGAAAGAAAGACGAGTAGGATGATAACTTGAGTGTGATTCTGAAAAAAAAGTTTGATGCACATCAGATGACAGCCGCCCGTTCCAGCCTCTGTTGGAGTTGTTCGGTGATCCTGCTCATCCGCTTCAGCTTCGAGTATAAGACGTATGTGCTGCTTTTTCTTCCCAGCTGGCTGCTGTAACTGTTATCTTTGTATATAAATACCAAGATATATTAATGTGCTCTTCTGATCTATAATGCAGGGATAGATTTGCAGAGGCATTAAGCACTGTGGCAGTGTTTATCTGTTATGTAAGCATGACAGTGCCCTTAGATAAGACAAAAACATTCATCATCGGCTCCCCTCACTCCCTCCATCCCTCACCCTGTGCCCGCTTCCTGAAGCTGAGCTCAGCACAGATATTTGCCCATCCCTTCCCACTCCCCCCTGACCTTTGCCCCGGTCTAGCGGATGAGGAAGTGTCAGTGGGAACAGGCCGGGTCAGGTCGGGCCGCAGTCCCGGGATCCTAGGTTCCCGGCTGTTCGGTGAGCCGTTCCTCCTCCATGTATTGAGCCATCCACATGTGTTTCCTGTTGTTTTTCAGTCTAGGAGTGCTGCACCAGCCCACCGCACCAGAGCAGGGGCCTTTTCCTGACGCTTTGTTTGGCCTGGCCTCTGGGACTGGCTTAAATATAGGTATGTGTGACAAAATGCCCCCACCATGCTGATCATAAGCCACAACCAATACATTAGAGTGTGGTAAGGCCTCATATCTTTTTGAGCTGTTTTTTAATTACCTTTCATCTAAACAGCTCTACAGATGATGGGAGAATTTACATGCGTGACATTGATAGTTCATTGATATTAATTAATTCATATCCGATAATTCACAGCTGATTCAGTTTAGTAGGTTCTTTACAGTTGAAAGTGTTTTTTAACATACAAGACCGGAGCCTTAAAGTTCATCCTTGACCATTATTGATTGATTTTATAAACTGAAGATACAATTACTAACTTTCCCAGAGCGTTAACTGCATCTCACATTCTCACAGTCGCCATCTTTGAAAGGAGACAATATATAATCATCTACTCGAATGCTCTCCAGATCAAACACAGCTGAGCTGAGAGACTAAACACTGTGATATGCCCATAAAAATCTGCTGTTAATAGTATCACAAGAGTAGCAATAATTCATGTATAGTTTAATCAAGGGGGGAAAACACTGTTAGCAGATTCATTACCTAAGGCAAAGTAAATTCAAAAGTATTTTGAAGAGTTTGGACTGCTAACAGAGATAAACAGTGGGGATGTCATCTCAACAATTGGGCTATTATGTACACCATGTTTGTGTATTCATTTAACTAGAATTTGAGACCATAAACTCATCAAGATAGTGTTTACTAAGGGTATAGATCAGAGAAACAAAAACAGATTTCCTATAAACCTCCAACTAATCTTCTATTTTTAACCTCAGAATTCATCAGTGGCTGACAATTACAAAGAAAGCAGCATTATGAATTTGCGTGAAGGCCCCCTGGTTCAGATATTAAGGTGTCAGAGTACACAGTGCACAGTTTGTTGTGTATGGGGCTGCATAAAAGCAATGTAATACTTTGGTCAATGTTCCGCTGGGAAGCCTTGGGTCCTGCCATCCATATGCATGTTACTTTGACTCATACCACCTACCTAAGCATTGGTTCAGATCGTTTACACGCTCACATGGAAGCAGTCTTCTGATGCCTGGGACTTCTTTCAGCAGGATAATGCGCCCTACCATGAAACATAATGGGTCAGTAATGGTTTGATGAGCACAACAACGAGTTTGAGGGGTGGACTTGGCCTCCAAAGTCACCAGGTCTCAATCCAATCGAACATCTGTGGGATGCACTGGACAAACAAGTCAGTGAGAAGCAGGCCCCACCTCACAACTTACGGGACTTAAAGGATCTGTCTTTACCTCTTCTTACCCTTGAACAGATGTGAAGGATGAACCTAAGCCACTATCATGTGTTGAATGGTAGTTGATAGTTAAATGGCCTTTAGTACAACAGAGTATCTTCAGGACTAAATAAATCTCTGGGAGTGACTGAAGATATGTGGCGAGTCACACTTCAAGAAACTATGCTATGGTTTACACCACAGCGCAGGAATATTAATGAGTGGAAATCAAACTATCTATTTTTAACTAATTACCTTCAGTCGAGTGTGAGACCAGGCTGACTGCACTGCCTCTGACTTTTCCTTAAAGCAAGGGCTACATAGACCATCTACTGGGAGAAAGAAGTCTCCTTTCATGTGGCACAAGATGTTTTCTTCATGGCCTTTTCTTAAATTGAAAAGATACCTTCACACACACTAAAGCAGAGTACGGCTGTCACATTTCAAGGCCCCTTGGTGTTGCCCCTCGAATGTGTTCCATCTAGAGA